>JAHKKF010533787.1:0-29276 GCA_019740295.1 Labeo calbasu
ATCCTTTTCTTTCCGTAAGAGTGGGCTCGGCCATTTTTAAATTTTATGTGCGCGGCTTCCGGTCTCATCCAGGTCCAGCTATATTTAGCTGTACAAAACATTGTTTTGCTTCTTGATTTTGCAAATTGGTGTCTCTTATCATATTATTTTAATGTATTATCTTAATTATGAACACTGTAGTACAAACACTTTTACTGTTTACTGCACGTTGTTATTCTTCACGTTATAGTGAATAATGAACTGGAAGTGTCTTCCATTTCTGCGTTCAAGAAAGGTGGATAGGGCTCCCTGTCTTCATGTTTGCTGCATAGTGCCTTCACAAGGTCGTGGATCCATAGAAAACGCATACTAACATGTCCTTTGAGGACAATTGGTATAAATAGGTACCCCAGGCTCCAAAGGAGCGCTGGCTGAAGTCCAGACCTGCACAAAAACGGAAGGTGACAGTCACCTCTCAAACACCAGACCTGAGAAAGTGACATTGCTGAGGCTTTTGCTGCGATTGTGTCTGTCGCACGGCTAATGATTTATTATTGGTACCTGCAGAAAGCAGGCTGATGGATATGTGCAGGTTATGGGATATTACCAACCGCTCATGTGGGACGAAAAAAGATTAGAGGTGGATGGGAATGGATGCAAAAGCCTTTTCTGGCCAGAAAGAATCTAAAAAGAGTTTGTAATAAATGGAAATCCAAAACTCCTGGAATGATTATAAGACTATCCTCGTTTTGATGCGATTAAGCCTGTTAATCCAACCCAAGAGTGCTGGAAGAGGACAGAGTTTAAAGGCGCACACAAACACAAAGCAGCTGTTTTGGCCCCATTCTGCCGTTCATGAAAACTGTTATTCATTTGATTTATTTATTTATTTATTTATTAAAAAATTCACATTTCTTTTATAGATGCAGCCTGAGTAGTCAAGCTGTTTGGGGCTTATTGCTATGCTCCTGCTTTTCGTAGAAAAGTGCACGGCGCAGTGAAAGTATTTATGAGATTAATTTACGGCAAAACAGAAACAATCGCTCTCACATCCACTTTTCTCTGAAAGTTTAAGTATGGCACTGTTTTTTAGGCATGTTGTGGCATTACCTGATTTGCATAATTGCTTCAGTGAGTTGGTGCTAAAACAACACAAATGAACAACGCAGTCAGTGGACACATTTTTGAACATTAATTGGGTGGATAATACAGTAAATGTCGGCATTCGCGGTCAGCTTGTCTGTTGCAAGGTTGACAGGATGTTGCGGTTACCATGGTGATGCATCTGCTCTGGTAAAGTGGGCCTTAGGATTTGAGAGGAATTCCATAAAATGATTTTCTCCTTCTTTTCATTAGAGGCTGATTGCATTGGGATAGACTCATTTAGAAGCCTATTAGAGTGAAGCTTGAGGAGAAGATGAAATGTAATGACATTATGTTCTGTCAGTTATATCTTTTCTTCACCTCTGTCTGCACTTATTGAAATACACACTCAGATTGGCTTGGCTTGTCAGAATGAACTGAAAATGCAGGAAAAGAACATACTGTAGTTTTTCTTCGCCATCTTTTCCTTCAGAGGAATTGGTTTTGGGCAGCTGATGTGACACTATCCTGTCTGGAAAAGCAGTAATGAACTAAATTTGCATTTCCTAAAGGAAAAAACAGTTCTGGAACGCGGCAAATGAATAATATTAAATTTGTAGATAAGTTTAATATTTAGGCCTTGGTGTGTAAATGAAACAGCTTGCTTCTTTAACAATGCAATAACATATTTAAAAATATGAAATATTTAAAAAATGAATATATATAGTATGTATATGCTATTTTTATTGTATATACACTACCAGACAAAAGTTTTTGAACAGTAAGATTTTTAATGTTTTTTTAAAGAAGTCTCTTCTGCTCACCAAGCCTGCATTTATTTGATCCAAAGTACAGCAAAAACAGTAAAAACATGAAA
The DNA here is from genome assembly GCA_019740295.1 of Labeo calbasu. Taxonomy (NCBI): domain Eukaryota; kingdom Metazoa; phylum Chordata; class Actinopteri; order Cypriniformes; family Cyprinidae; genus Labeo; species Labeo calbasu. Next base: position 1,940 of record JAHKKF010533787.1, read on the forward strand.
TATTTGTACCATTTAAAATAACTGTTTTGTATTTGAATATATTTGTAATTTGTAATGTAATTTATTCCTGTGATTTCAAAGCTGAATTTTTAGCATCATTACTAAAGTCGCACAATCCTTCAAAAATCATTCTAATATTCTGATTTGCTGCTCAAAAAACATTTATTATTATTATTATTATTATTATTATTATTATTATGTTGAAAACAGCTGAGTAGAATTTTTTCAGGTTTCTTTGATGAATAGAAAGTTTAGAAGTACAGCATTTATCTAAAACAGAAATCTTTTGTAACATTATAAATATCTTTATTATCACTTTCAATCAATTTAAAGCATCCTTGCTAAATTAAAGATTCATTTCTATAATTTCTTTTCCAAAAAAAAAAGTATATACTGACTCCAAGCTTTTGAGTGGTATCTATAGTGTTACAAATGCTTTTTATTTTAGATAAATCCTGATCTTTGTATCTTTCTATTCATCAAACCTGAAAAAATGTACTCAACTGTTTTAAATATTGATAATAATAATAATAATGTTACTTGAACAGCATATTAGAATGTTTTCTGAAAGATCATGTGACACTGAAGACTGGAGTAATGATGCTGAAAATTCAGCTTTGATCACAGGAATAAATTACATTTTAAAATATATTCAAATAAAGAAAGCAGTTATTTTAAATAGTAAAATATTTCACAATATTATTGCTTTTGCTGTATTATGGATCAAATAAATGCCGGCTTGGTGAGCAGAAGAGTCTTCCTTAAAAAAACATTAAAAATCTTACTGTTCAAAAACTTTTGACTGGTAGTGTAAATTTGTTAATTTTATTAATTTATTAATTGTGTGTGTGAATTAGACTAAAATACTAATTCAAATAATGCAAATAAAGTCTAAAGAAATTTTAAAAACTAAATAATTTAAATTAATAATTTTAAAAATATATTAGAAAGATAAAGATAAAAACTGATAGTTGAATTTTTAAAAAGCTGTCATGCAAGCTCTGCACTCTGATGTTTATCTTTCTTTAATATCAGGTCCAGATATAATGAAATCCCTGTGTGTACATAGTTAGACCTGCAAAATCCAGTTTATCCTGAGCCGAACCTTCTGAATGTGTGAAAAACCTATATTAAATTGGTTTATTTTTAGTTTCAGCTTCCTCCGTCGCACCCTTCCAGTTCTTAATCTCCTCTCATCTCGAGACACAGGGCAACAGGTGAGGCTTTGAGATACTTCACGCGGCCTCATTTGCACTGATGGCAGATTGCAATCAACAGGTCAGACGAGTAATTAAAGAGGAAAAAGGATGGAGGGGCAGGAATGATGAAGAGGAGATGAAATGATTATAAGCATTGTAGGTTTAGCTTTGGAGGAATATCCTCATCAACACCACCATCATCATCACCTTCGTCCATCTTAATGATTGGTGTTTGTATGAATGATGCTTCCTCTCAGCTAATCAGGAGTATGCATGAGTACCCTCGCTTTCCCGAGCGTTTAATCAGGCCTAATCAGCGTTAAAAATCCGCTCGCCGTCTACTAGTGTACGTGTTCGCAGTCTCACCAAGCAGCTCAGAAAAACGCGTTTGATATTTTATAGGCTGAATAAAGCCAAATATGACATTTCTTAAGCTATTTTTCTCTCGTGAAGAAACTTGACTTTCTTCGGAAAAACAAGCCAGGCATTTCCATCCTTTTTAGCTCGCTGAGTGATTTGCCGCCGTCCGAGCGACAGCAGCAGGAGTGTCCTTTATGCCAATGGCTGGTGTATCATTGACCCGTATATTGTATTTGCTGATAGGTCACCATCTGTCACCCTGGACCAGATGAGCAGACATCACGACGGAAAATGTTATCACCGAAATGGCAACATGTGGATTGAGGAAAGTTTTGGGAGCTACAGGACAATTGGATCCCTGGAGACAAAAATAGCCCCATTAAACGGATCATTTTTTCCTTTGCTGAATTCTGTCGAAAGCCGTTCTCGCTGAGCTCTGACTGGCATCGTTGTTAATGAGAAAACGAGATCCACAAAGTCAATAATCTTAATCAGGTGGAGCTATTTTGAGAATGATAAGGCTGAGAAGCCAGTGAATGTTAAAACCATTGATGATTAATGAAGTTTAAAAGGATTCGTAGAGCCGCAGTGACTGGGAATATGTTGCAACTATCCTGTTTATGAAGTTAAATGGATATTTTTGATGGAGGAACATGCAATCAGGGGTTTTGGATTCTTGTAAGTTTGAGTAATCAAACAAAAACAGAGGAAGAACACCAAGCTTGGCTCAATGGAAAAAATGAGCCTATTGCAACATTTCTGCGAAATGATATTCCGATTATTATAGTACTTTTTGTGTATTTCGCAACACTGTTGTGACGCTAACTGTCTGTTCATTTTTATCTGAAACGGGTAATATGAATCTGGCTGTGTTTTATTACGTTGGTTGTTTCAACTATCTGGTAACTAGGGTTAAAAGGTCAATATTCTGTTGCGTTTGAAAATAACATAACAACTACACTAAGCTCTACTGTAAACCTAACCAAGTGTTGACATTTTAGTCTTTTTCTTTGTTGACATTTTTATTGTGTAATCGTACCCAATTGCTTGGGATTGCAAGTGCTGTACCGGGTGAGCTACCGAGCAAGTTTACCAAGTCAAAAATGCCATTTATATAGCTGGTTATGTGATGCAAACATCAAAATGTACTAGTTTAGAAATGATGCACTGTTGGTAAAAGTGTTTTATGGACATAACATAGTCTCAGGTAACAAATTTAGGTTATAAAAATGTTGTGGGACCATTGTTTTGAAATTTTTGTTTTCTAAAACATTGAAATGTCCAGTTGTCTTGTCATGATTGTAAGCTATTTAACGATTACAAAAAAAACACTTACAAACATTTTTGTTTATTTTCAGCCAAAATATAACATTATTTAAATGTTTATTTTTAATTTTATAAGAACATCATAGTGTCTAGTTTTCTTTTTGTGATTATAACATTATTTAAAGGTTACAAGAACGTTTCTTACAACATTTTAACTTTGTTTACCCAAAATATTACATTTGAATATTCATTTTGGTGCTGTAATATGATTAATCGCGATAAATCACATCCAAAATAAGTTTTTGTTTACAAAATATATGTGTGTGTACTGTGTAGATTTTTTATGTATATATAAATACAAACACATCGCGATTAATTGTAATATTTTTAAATAAAAGTCAATTTTCTTGTTGTGTTTATAATGTTATTTAAAGGTTATAAAAACGTTACTTAGAATGTTCATCAAGTCCAAATAACATCATAAGGACGTTGTCTCTCAGATTGATTAATATTATTATTATTATATTATTAATATCAAATATTAATAAAGAATGTTTCCTGTTAGCTGGGGTATCGTTCAAGGAACCATGCATAAACAAGTCTTTATTAAAGGGATCCCTGGGTATTTAGATGTGTATGGTTTAATATAATGTAAATAATGTCTCTTACTGAAATATGTAGTAGAAAACCCATGAAAGATTTACATTATACACTGTTTTATGCATATTTTGGACTATGGGGGTGATTTTTTTTCCGATGATGTGAAATGGTTGCACTCTGTAAGCTACTGGTGCTACCTGTTGCCATTTTTACTGCAACACAACAATTGGGAAAATAAAATCCTGATATGATGACCACATCTACTGAAAGAGCTTACAGTTGGCGATGGATATAAGCGTAGGCTTAACCAAATGCTGTACCATTGATTTTCCCCCACAAGGAGTCTAAACGCCCCCTGATATCAAGTGAAATCCACATTGAGAAACTCCTTTAGTGGCTGCGACGTCGTGACAAGCGTCGTCATGTTTATATGCTGCCAGGATGGCATCTAGCGTTTCTTGTCTCTGCCGTTTGTAAGCTCTTTCAGTAGGTATGCTCTACTAAAAGCCTCAAAGGCAGCAAGGCTAAAGTGGAGAGAACAAAGACGCATGTCTTTAGGAAATCTTATTCGTCCACAGGCATCTTCCCATTCTTTTCTTCTTATCACTAAGAAAGCAGTAAAGACTTACATTGCTTCTCTTGTTGCCCTTTGACTAAAAAATTACGACCAAAACCAGCACAATGTGGCATCGTATCTGTTTTTTATTTTACAAGTTGTGTTGTGGTTAAAATAGCAACAGGTAGCACCAGTAGCTCACGAGTACAACCATTTCACATCATCAAAATAATGGCGTCGCCATAGTCCAAAATATGTATAAAACAATGTAGAGAAGTAAGAGACATAATTTATGATATATTAAGCCATACACGTCTTTTACAAGAACCCTGGAGTCACTTTAATCAAAAATCTCCATTGAGCGTATATTGAAGAGAAGAATAAAAAAAAGGCTGTGATTAGTTACCTTTCCTGAAATACAGTTTTGTTGCATTCACACGGACAAGTCGCTGATTTGGTCGTTCATTTTGAGAACCAACCCGAGGTGGTTCTTTGGCCAGGCTTTTAATTTCAGCAAGAAATTCAATTATGATGCCGTGTTGACGCAATTAAGATGATTTGTACGCAGGCACTTGTTTACCTCCCGTTCTTGGCCGAAAGGTTTCCATGGTGACAACTGGCTAATGTCGCCCCTGTTGAAAAGCTTCAGTTGTTCTTGAATATTCAATCATTATATGAAGCAGCAGGACCAAAGGCCCGACCTTCTGTCAGAGAGGAAGTGGCCCTCCTTATACTGAACGATTCATGCTTTTGACAAGGCTTTTCATATCATCTCGTTGTTCCAAGTCCTATTCGATGATGTCCTCTGAGATAGCAGATGGCATTTGGATTTCCACCGTTTTCAGAGAGCCTGATCGCTAGCGCCAGAGATTCCATGGTGAATGTACCACGAACACAGAGACTGCGAAAGAGGTCAAGTGCTCTGAGAGAAGTGAACAGCTTCTCAGAACGAGCCGGCTGTTAAGGGTCGGAGTAAACATGACAGGGTGGCAGATCACTCAGACTCGGCGGTGTAAATCTCTATGCTCTGAATGAGGATGTTTAAGGCGCGACGAAGCTTAAAAGCGAGCGATAGCTCATTCGAAGTGATAATCATTAATCTGCTCTTAATTCGTCTTAATCTTCTTTGCTGCTGTTACAACACAGGCAAGTGGAAAGCAAATAGGCGCCTGTTGTTTTATGCTGTTAGGGAAAACAACATTTCGAGGCCAATCGTTCAAGCTCTCAAAGGCATTTGTCATGATGTAGACACATTTGTTTTGGTTCTGTTTGCTATCTCTGAAACCTCCGCTGAAACTTTCAAAAAAGAGTGATAACCTTGGGTTTGAGTTTCAGGTGTCCTCCAGCAGTAGAATAAACAGAAACTCTAACTTGGGCTCGCGGAAGGAATTTATGTATCTGGCTTCAATACAAAGAGACTGCCTGATAAGACCAGCAACGATCAGGAAGATTTGTGGAGTGAGAGAGCAAGAGAGAGAGAGACATCCTGAATGTGTTTGCCCGTGCAAAGCATCCTATGATAAAGCACTGGCGCCTGGCATCTGTGTAAAATATATTTGCTTATAATAGTAGATCTAAAATCAATATCAGCATTCTTCTCGCCATAAATTCTGCCTATGTACATGAATGCACTATTTGTTTTTTAGCTGCTTGGCTCACCAAATCACAGCAGTAGATCACAAACAGCTTGCTATAAATACAGTATAGACAGAAACCAGAAACTCAAGCCAATTCCCAAAAATAAGAAAGAAAATATTCAAGGAGGGTTGGCAAATTGTGCCCACTGATATTCTTAGGTTCTGTCTGCAGTGTTTTGGGAATCATGCACATTAGGTAATGGTGCATATGTACCTACAAAATATCTAACGTTCCTGTAGCTCAAACAGTAGAGCTCACAAATGTGAGGTTCGATTTCCTGCCTTTTATTATTTTTTATGCTCACAGAGGCTGCATTTGTTTGATCAAAAGCACAGCGAAAACATGCAAATAATGCAATTTAAATTTCTGTGGAAGCCCATTAAAATAATATAAAAAATAAAAACGGTAATTGCGACTTTTATCTCACAGTTTTAACTTTTTTCTTGCCATGCTGAGTTTACATCTGTGAATTCTTTTTTCACAGAATTTCATGATACAAACTCACAATTTTGACTTTTTTTTCAGAACTGAGATATAAACTCGCGTTTCTGAGAAATGAAGTAAGAATTGCATCATATAAACTCGCAATAGTGAGTTATAAAGTCAGAATTCCGAGTTATAAACTCCGCAAATTTGACTTTTTTCCTCAGAATTGCATGATATAAATTTGCAACTGCAAGAAAAAAGTCAGAATTGTGAGATAAACTCGTAATTGCAAAAAAATGTTTAGAATTGTGAATTCTAAACTTGCAATTGTGAGAAAAAAAGTCTGAATTAGGAGTTACCTCGTAATTCTGACTTTGTTTCATGCAATTGTGAGTTTATATCACGCAATTCTGAAAAAAAGTCAGAATTGTGAGACAAACGTGTTTGCAAAAAAAAGGGAGAATTGTGAGATTCAAACTTGCATTTGTGAGAAGAAAAGTCTGAATTAGAAGTTATCTCGTAATTTTGACATTGTTTCTCGCAATTATGAGTTTATATCACGCAATTCTGAGAAAAAAGTTTATATCTCACAATTCTGACTTTCTAACTTACAATTGTGGGTTTATATCTTGCAATTCTGAGAAAAAGTTGTGAGAAATTGTGAGATACAAACTTACATTTGTGGGAAAAAGTCAGTTATTTCACAATTCTGACTTTATTTCTCTCAATTTTGAGTTTATATTTCGCAGTTCTGACTTTATAACTCACAATTGCCAGTTTAAATCTCACAGTTCTGACAAAAAAAGACAAAATTGTGAGATAAGATCGCAATAATCTTTTCGCAATAGTAATTTTCTATTTTTTTTTTCCCAATATGTTTATTTGGTAATTTTCTATTTTAATATATTTTAAACATAACTTATTCCTGTAAAGGTAAAGCTGAATTTTCAGCAGCCAATACTTCAGTGTCACATGATCCTTTAGAAATTTAAGAAATATTTCTTATCACTGCTTTAGGCAAGCTGAAGTCCTGGCTTTCTGACCTTTCCAAACCTTTTCCCCTTTCTTCACTCCATTGCTTCCCGTCTCCCCTTGAACTGTCTTGTCATAATGACGGCAAACTCCAAAAAATATATCTTTAAAAATGTTTATTCTATGATTCGTGATGCACAATCTATAATAAGCCAGATTTACATTGGATGGAGGAGTGTTTACGCTGAGAATGTCAACGACTTAAATACTAATGGTAAAATAATAATAGTGCTCATCTACTTAACGCATTTTGCATTTGGTTAAACCTTGACTGAGGTATTTATTAAATATGATTTTTTAAATTTATTATTATTTTTTTTAATAGAAAATGTCATAAGTGGTGTAACTCTTTGAGTAGTGTTTCAAAGGCTGCAGGCACATCAGTAGCTTTGGCCTCGAAATTTCAGCCACAATCTTTGTTCCAAACAACAATCATAAATCTTTGGACAAAAATGCTTCATTTACCCTGCACTTTCAGAGATTGTTATGCTGATGTAGCCCCTGCTGTTTGCGGGTAGTTGGCATTTTCTCCCTGGTTCTTCACTATGAATTTGATGCATCGCTTTGGGGTCCAGATAATAGGAACTTTAAAAAGGCATCCATTATGTTGACTCAAGTGGTGAGAAGAAGAAAAGGTGGATAAAGGATAAAATGTCAGTCAGATGAGGGGGGGATGCTTTCATTTCATCCACAGCTTTTCAAATAATATCCCAATTCATTACAGTCAGATTACCGTCCTGGATAACCAATGATTGGCTGGGGTTTTGAAGCTGTCAGAGCCGAATATGAAGACGCCAGACAATGAATCCGCACGGATGAAGGTACGAGATGATAGAAAATGTCATGAATGGCTTGATTAGGGTTAAAATTCTCTGGGATTATTATTGAACCCGCTTATGAGATGCCGATTTCAGTCTCCTGGATGGCTATAAAAAGACCATTCAGACATGTGGGCAGCTTACTGGTCACAGCCACTGATACGGGGCCTCAATTTCAGAGACATAACCTTCTGGTCGAGTCCTATTTACACCGGCATTAATGGAGCTGTCGTGTCCTCTCATCTCTTTGACATACACACAATACCTGTTGTCATACTGCTCCGAAATTGCAGCCCACCTGGCTTTGAGAATAAGCTTGTCATAGAGTGGTCTGCTTGGAGAGATAACACTACGGAAACTGTCACCGGGCAGGCTGTCATGACGGAGGCCATAGTCATCGGCAACTGCACCCGCACAAAAAAAGGTCCGGCAAACACAATGGCCTTCCAGTCTATGGTGCGTGACAAAGAGGTGAAGCATAATTAGATCAGCCAGCTGGATGTTTTCCTCTGAATGCTGGATGGAAGTTCTATGACTAAAAGAGAGAATATTAAAAAAAGTTGCTGTAATTTGGTTTTCCTGATGCCCTTGTTTTTATGCTTTGTGGAAATTGGCACTTCTCTTCATTTTTCAGTATTAGCGGATGACATTTTACAGCTGCATTTAATCTTTGGAATTAAACACAATGCCTGAAGTCTGCTTTTGAACCGAGAACCATTCCTGCCCCAGCTTAAAGGGATAGTTCACTTAAAAATGAAAATTTAGTTAATATTTCCTAATTCTCATCAGTCGTTTTTGTAATTCTCTTAGTGGAATACCAAAGTAGTCTTGTTAGTAATCTTGGAAGGTAGCAAACAAGTCATTTGAACTATTGTTATGGTATTCACCCTAATGTAGCTTTATATCTCAAAATATGTATTCATATCTCACACTGTCGCTTTATATCTCAAATTATGACTTTATATCTCACAATGTGGCTTTATATCTCAAATTATGACTTTATATCTCACAATGTGGCTTTATATCTCAAAATATAACTTCATATCTCACAATGTAGCTTTATATCTCAAAATATGTATTCATATCTCACACTGTCGCTTTATATCTCAAATTATGACTTTATATCTCACAGTGTGGCTTTATATCTCAAATTATGACTTCATATCTCAAAATATGACTTTATATCTCACAATGTGGCTTTATATCTCAAATTATGACTTCATATCTCAAAATATGATTTTATATCTCATTGTGGCTTTATTTCTTAAAATATAACGTCATATCTCACAGCGTGCCTTTATCTCAAAATTTGACTTCATATCTCAAAATATGGCATCATATCTCAGAATGTGGCTTTATATCTCAAAATATAACTTCATATCTCAGTGTGCCTTTATCTCAAAATGTGATTTTATATCTCATTGTGGCTTTATATCTCAAAATATGTATTCATATCTCACAATGTAGCTTTATATCTCAAAATATGCATTCATATCTCACAATGTAGCTTTATATCTCAAAATATGACTTTATATCTCACAATGTGGCTTTATATCTCAAATTATGACTTCATATCTCAAAATATGATTTTATGTCTCATTGTGGCTTTATATCTCAAAATATAACTTCATATCTCAGTGTGCCTTTATCTCAAAATGTGATTTTTTTTTTTTATCTCACAGTGTGGCTTTATATCTCAAAATATGACTTTATATCTCTCAATGCGGCTTTATATCTCAAGATAAGACTACATATCTCACAATGTTGCTTTATGTATTAGTTTTAGTTTGATTTCTTATAGTGTTACTTTACATATATCTTACATTGTGATCTCATGTTTTTTTATCTTATTCTACCTTATTCTTTTTTGTTCCATGGAAAAAAATAACAGCACAGTGATTTCTAATGCCATGAGAGTGTGTAGAGCTGTCATAAATGTAAGCTATAATGAGAACCAGTTTAATTCGCCCGGTGTCAGTTTAACATATTTACGAGGAATACATATTTTCTTGCTCCAAAGAATACTGCTCTTTCACATTACCATATACTGTATTACCATACCAGCCTCTGACCTGTGCGCTAAAAAGAAGGAGCATGCTGAAATAGGCCAAGTGAAGCATTATCATGAAAATTATCAGACATTACATGACCCCTACATTCAGACTGCCAGCAGAATAAAAGCAACAGTTTACCCTGCTCTGGGTTTCAGTCTTGCTGTCGGAGTATTCAGAAACGTTGGGCCTTTAATGAGGAAATAGTGACTCACAACTGAGGGCTTGTGGGGTCAGTCTCATGTAGAAGCCCATGGTAGCTGGCAGAAGTCATGTTCATTGTATGAAAACAAACATTAACCTTTAATAACCTTGGGAATTGAGTGGGAAAGAGAGAGATGGGAATTTGATTTGGCCAGGTCTTTTGCACCTTAAAAAATGCTCTTGATTATTAACTCATTTTAATAACCCAAAATGTATTTGTGCCACACATTATTTTTCCTTTTGTAGGGTAATAGTTTGGCTGTATGATTAAATATAGCTGCAGTATTAAAGACAAGCACTCTCTTCCCCCAGTATTAATCATTATTATGAGAATTTGAAGATGATCATGTTTAATATCGAGCTGCTGTGTATTTTTTTGAAGTTCACTGACAGAAATGACTCAGTAGTCTGAGGAGCGCCTGGCAAATACCAAAAATTTAAATCTCCTACGCACTCCCAACAACATACAAACAGACTCAGCACTTTAATAATGCAAAACACGACTTGCATCCAGCCATCAGGCTATCATCCAATAAAAAAGATTTATTTAGAGAAAGTTCAAAAAATGATAGAGGTTTGATTAAAAGGATTTTCAGTCAGCATTACAAGTTGTATCCAGTAATGCAGGCTCAATGCCAGAGCTGAGGACGATTCTGTTAAAAACAGGAGGGAGTAAATCCTTTGTTTATCAAACATTTGGGTTTGGCTGGAGACTGTGAACATCTTTGACAACATCCATTCCACCCCTCTATTAGTTTGTTTACAGAAATTTAATTTACTTGGAACCAAATGAAGCACACTTTGCAGGATGTTTTAAATTAGAGTTGCACTTATGAAAATTTGGATCTATTTTACAAACAACAACTTTTTAATTTTAGTTTCGACATGCTTCTGTTGTTCCTGAACTAATCTCTGGAGAACAAGCGAGTGCGTGGACAGTTAGCATAGCGTGTTTTAATTATATCTACAGTAAATGTGGCTAATGATGGCTTGCGTACTAGAGTGCAAAAAAGTTGATTTATTAATCTGCGTCAGTAATAGAGCATGGAACATTGCAAGAGATAATATTTCAATTTAAACACAGTGCCCTTGGGCACTCCTCTTCTCTGAACATTAAACATGCAACAATTTAGCAAAGTCGTGCATTTTCAGTAGCAGCAATAACTTTCAGACTGCCGTCAGCTGTCAGAAACGTCATTTTAAAAAACCCAGTAGCAAGCAAACTATGCAGAGTTGATTAAATTGTCTAATCATGAAGAAAAAGTAATGAGGTTGTGACATACAAACCCAGTCCAATACAATCTAAAGAAACATGCTGAGTTTGAAGCATCCTGAATTGGCTGAATAATATATATACATTAAATAAAAGAAGAAGAGCAGACAGCAAATCTAAGAGAACAAGTATATGTGGAGCAGAGGGTCCATGGGGAAAAGATGGGTAGGTAATTACTGTGTTCGTGAAAACAAGATCACAGAGCACCCATCCAAAATCGCTGTGAGAGGCAGTCCTTGACACGCTTACTACAAAAGAGTGAATGAGAGCGCCGCTCTCAAGTGAAAATAATACACATTTTCACTCTTTCCCAATCACAGTTTCTTGCAGAGCACAATAGCGCAATGAAAAGAGGCCTGAATATAGACCGGCGCATAGAGCACTGCGGCTTTGTTCCAAAATCTAGTAAGCTGACTAGCTAGACAGCATTTTAAGATGTCATAGATGCAGACTCAAAGGCTAAGGTAAGATACGACATTTTGTCCAAAAGCTGAAGCCACATTGCATTGCTTTATGATGGCAATCCTAAAACGCATTGCGTGAAGCTTAGTGATCATAACTTTTATTGTAAATATACAGTACTTTTTGTATGGTGTGCATGCTGTGTAAACTTTGTCTAACAAAGTTGCTTTTCAACTCAGTTTTCATTTTAGTTAGTAGGCTGCCTTTGAGTACACTGACTCTGACAGTGATTTGCAGTGACAGAGCGAACTAAAGTCATTCATTTTCAATGGGAGTTGAGATTTCTGAAGCCATGCTAAATTCTAAGCTGTGTTCAAAATCGCCTCCATACCCTGTCATCAACAGCCGAATTATACAGATGTAAGGTTTAATTAGGATTTATAGAAGCTAGTATTTTAAATCGATTACTACTGGAGATTGAAATTAACAATGCAAGTGTGGCTGCCTTTCGGTGTCCAAATTCACTGATTCGTTTTTAATCACACTTTTAAGTACACTATTATTCAAATGTTTTTGAACAAAACGATTTTTAATGGTTTAAGTCTCTTCTGCTCGCCAAGCCTGCTTTTATTTGAGCCAAAGTAAAGCAAAAACAGTAAAATAATAAAATGAATAATACAATGAATATATTTTAAAATGTAATTTATTCCTGTGATTTCAAAGCTGAATTTTTAGCATCATTACTCCAGTCACATGATCCTTCAGAAATCACTTTAATATTCTGATAATAATATAGTAATATATACTAGTATATAATAATATACTTCTTTATTTCTTTATTTTTTATTTGCAGCTACGCTATATTGCACTAGGCTTGGTCGATATGTAAATGAGCATCACATCTGTGTTCTTTAATTTGCACGTTTTTAGTAAATCACCCACAGAAATTTCCAAGCCCAACGGCGCTGTTTTGGAATTGCACTCTCAAGCTTTTTTTGGACAGGAAAGCACTGGGTGAAGATATATGTCGGCTCAATAATCGCGAGGCTGTTGGCGCTGACCCAAACCAAGCTTTCTGTTGGTTAATGAGGTGAATCCACATGACTATCCCTAGCATAACAGACAATGTTAATTTATGGTTACCATATTTTAACCATGTTTTTTTGTTTGTTTTTTTTTAAAGTGTAGTAAAACCATGGTTCATTTTCATAAGGGTAGCTTGAACCTGTTGTGAAATCTGTGTGTGGAAATTTTTCGACCTCATGCTTCAATTCCTCTAGAAATGCCGAAAAATGTGTCGAACAACATTCTTAAAAGTAAAGGTTCTTGTTTGACATGAAGAACCTTGAACATCCATGGAACCTTTTTAAATGCATAAAAGGTTCTTTATAGTTAAAAAAAAGGTTCTTTAGATTTTTAGAATGTTCATCAAAATGGTTCTTTTAGGAACTGTTCACTGAAAGGTTCTTTGGGGAACCAAAAATAGTTCTTCTCTGCAAAAACACCCTTTTGGAACCTTTATTTTTCAGAGTGAACGGTATAAGGGTAGCTTGAACCTGTTGTGAAATCTGTGTGTTGAAATTTTTCCACCTCATGCTTCAATTCCTCTAGAAATGCCGAAAATTTGTCGAACAACACTCCTAAAAATAAAGGTTCTTTATTGACATGAAGAACCTTGAACATCCATGGAACCTTTCAAATGCATAAAAGGTTCTTTAAAATGTTAAAATGTTCTTCAAAATGGTTCTTTTAGGAACTTAGGCACTGAAAGGTTCTTTGGGGAACCAAAAATGGTTCTTCTCTGCAAAAACATCCTTTTGGAACCTTTGTTTGTAAGAGTGAACAGTAAATGCAGCTGCACCTTATTTGCAGCAACTTACATGCTGTGTGCAGCCACAAATAGTCTTCACATCATACAAGTTTCCACCCACATGCCACAAAATACTTTATTAAAGTCTTTATATTAACTGATTTTCTATTAATACAGTATGTTTGTGGTCTCCTAGTGATTAACATTGCGTACAGTTTAGCATTTTGTAAATAATTTTCAAACAAACAAAACATAATGCCTTCATCTCCAAAAGATATATGTACTGGCTTGCATTATTTAATAAAAAACAGCTCAGTGCTGATCTATTTTCTGTTAGTCTGTTTTCTATTTTCTATTGTGAACTGGAAGCTGTGCAGAGGATTGTGGGTGATTGGACAACATGAAGGATAAACCTAATGCATACTTCAAAACAAGCTGAACGAAGGACATGAAACAAAGGCTGCCCTTCGAGAACCCTTCAAATTGAGATGGCCTTCAGTTGTTGAGGGCCTTCTCTCGATTGAGACGCATCCTCATTTTTCATGGGTTGTCTATTTAATGCCTGACTAAAAGTGATTAAAATAATCTATATTTATTAGCAGTGCTGTTGAATAAGTATTGCAGCAAACTCTGTGACTGCTTTATGTTGCATTTGTCTTAATTTTAAAACAATTAAGTAAATAACTAGACTTAATATACTAAATACTTAAGGCAAATGAATAATTATGCCTTAAATATATAAAGGAAATTTTTCCTTTGTTTACAGAAAACCTTACGTTAACAAGCTAATAGCTTTTCCTTCTACACTAATATAGTGCTAACTTGATTTTTTAAAAATCTAGAAAAAATATCACAGTTACATGCTATGTTTTTGATCAGGTATATAGGAAGGAAGATAAGATTTTGCAACAGGATAGAATCTCGCATGACACCAATGACATGATTGGAGCTCAACTTAATGCAAATGAGCAGTGATCTGCTGTCCAATTCAGCCTACTAGCTAGCAACCAACAGCACAATGTCTTGCTGACATCCAGTGATTTAATTGCTGTCAATGTGAACACCAACATTTAGAAAGGTGCCCATGTAAGCTGTAGACAGGTCACTAGATTTTAGGAGAGAGATTCAATCTAGAGTTGAGGAAAAAGATGGAAGGTTTTCACCTATACACACTTTATTATTTATGTTCTTGTAAATACACTGTATCAGAACACAAGTCCCGTTTCACCTGACAGTAAGTCTGTAGCCATACTGCCACACATTTGAAGTACATTAGCGCTAAGTGAAAAACAGAGTGAGAAAAAATAGCCCAGGCCTGGGATCTTTTCATGGCACATACAGCTACTGCCAGGTTTGTTTTAGTTACGGTGCTAAACAGAGAGACGGGCATGATGTTCCAGTCGGGCCCGTTTATACAAGCCGAGAGATAAGAGCCAAACGCGGGTCTGGACTCTCTCACCTCTTCCTCCTCCGCACGCATAGTCTGCGGATGCATCGGGATACTTTGAGGCGATTTGCAATTCTGACCACTTATGTCATCGTGTTTACGAAAATTGCAGACATCTCAAACTATCTGTGTGAGTGCTAATGGGGAAAAGACTAAACTGAGGCTTTAATATGCTTACATTTACGGCACAGGTGATTACAGTAGACAGAAAATTCTCGCCGCTGCAATCACAAACTAATTTTTCAGCTTCAAGGACTTCAATAGCTGGAAAAATGTCAACTAAACAGGAGCTTATATATGTATATAGGACCGTGTGCATGCTTTTAGATACTGATGTGATTAATTTTTTAGTCATGGTATATGGCAGCAGTGTGTTTTCCAGACATGCTCCCCCACTTTTGAGACCGAGAGCCGTGGAGACAGGATAGAACAAGACAGGGCGCTTGCCAGGTTGGTTAGCTGTGCGCAAAGGTCGTAAAACTTTAACATCATCACAATCTCTGGGGAATGTATGACCGCCCTTTATACTACGTCTACAGCTGGGAACGCGAATAGCACTCAGCAGTCAACTCAGAGGTCACCGGAGAGCATGGCTGGCTGGAAAGCTGTTGGGAGAGGACAGCATGCTTTAGACCCCATAAAAGTTGCTATCTTAATAAATGTTAATAAAGCCTAAAAAGGTTATATTATAACAGTGCATGTATTTAAAGTACAAATATGTGGTCACATTATTGAAATTCTGCAAAAAAGGTCACATAGAAGTCTCTTTAAGCCTTCAAGACTTCCTGTGAATTTGCATTGTTTTTTGTATTTCCGGCACAGTTTTAAACTAGTTTAGATCCTATTTGACCAGACGCAGACGGTTTGTTGCTTTAGGTTTGAATAGAGCAGAATACAGGTCTGATATTGGGTCAGTTTCTACTGGTATCCCTCAGGGCTCAGTTTTAGGCCCCTTACTTTTTAGTTTTAGGCCCCTTATTTTTCCTGCTTGGTCAATGCTTACGAAATTTGTGACTCAACACAGTCTCTTGGCACATTTAAAAACCAACCTGATTTCATGACGAAAACGTACCTGTGGGAACGTTTTCTCAAGACGCGAAACACGTACCAATAAGTACATATCACTGCAGTTTCCAACAGAAATAAACACTAGAGGCAGTAAAACTGTGAGCACTTGTAATCATTTTCATACTTAGTTATGATTACAGCTCCATATGTTTTGTTTCCGGACATAACAAGCTTGCTCGGTAGCTCAGTCGGCAACCCATGAAAAACATGACGTGACATGAACACTCTTGTGTCCGAAATCGTACATGGCGGTACGTGTTTTCGCGTCTTGCGAAAAAATTCCCACAGGTACTTTTCGTTATGAGATCAGGTTTAATGTAGGTCTGATATTGGGCCAGTTTCTACTGGTATCCCTCAGGGCTCAATTGTAGGGCCTTTTCTTTTTAAATCTTTCTTTATTACTGCTAGGTCAACACTGACAAAATCTGTGACTCAGTTTAGGAAGCACAGTCTCTTGCTGCATTTAAAAACATTGTTTAAGCTAGCTTATTGTTGATTGTGATAATCATAGCTGGTTCTTGTTTATTTTATCTTCCTGTGCTCTTTTCAATTTATTTGGTATTTTTGTTCTAATTTTACATGTATATTCTTATATTGTAAATCGCTTTGAGAAGCCCTTTTATAGGCGCTATAGAAAATAAAGTCATTATTATTTCCTCTTACCGTCATGAAAATGATAAAAATTATGAGAAAAAAAAAACACAATTTCATATTTCTTTCTGTCTTTTTAACAAAAGAAAGGAAGTTTTTTGATGCTAATGCAATAAATAATAAGGTGTGTAATTGAAGTATTTTAACATTTTATCGTTTTGCTCCCGCTGATCATGGGAAATGGATTTTTTTCATACAAAGCCTGTTGCTTCATTAAAAAAAATAAATTATAAGTTTTTTCTTCCATTGCTATCCTCATCAAAAGTACACAAAATGTGTACTAGAGACTAATTGTGTGGTAAATATTACAAATAAAAGCTAAAAAATGAACATTACCAGTTTGCTTTCACTCTTTTTTTATTGACGCCCCCCAAACTCAAAGTCAAGGGCTCCAAAAAATGATTTCTGACATTGTGGGTTATTTAATGACTCGATAGAAGCATAAATTGTACAACAATTTGTAAAGCAACTAAATTCTGGATTTGCAGAGCCAAATGTGTAATTGTCATTGGTATCTTAAGGCATGAGAGTGCTTTATGCATAATTACTGTACTCTTGGTTGCTTTGGATAGCTTAGATTCTCTTTAATATGTTCTATTAAGATCTAATAGGACACAGACTGATAGAGAATAGAACATAAGACTTCCATTTGAGCAAAAATGATTTATTGCTCTTACAAAGAGCATCAGTGTCAGCGAAAAGTCAGATACTGGTTTAAATTTGGATGTGGCTGAGCAACTTCCTTATTCTGGAAACCAAAGCATCATTTATGAATTCTTCATGGGGGCGATGTCCTCGGAGAAAAATACCCTTTATTCATATTGACTGAACAACATGGAGCTGAACTTTAAAAAAACAGTTGCAGTTGTTCACTGCATCATTTTGCACTTTAGTATAAAACGAAGTCAGATTGCCTCCTACGCCGAGTTAAGAAGTGTTTCTCTCATTGAAGTTGCCTGCGTGATAATGAGTCTGATCCTTCATGCCAAATCATTTAACTTAATGAGCTAAATAATATATTTTAGATAAAAATAAAATATTTTTTGTAATGGACCAGAGGCCAAAATTTTAAAAGATATTTTTCAAATCCAAGTATTGAAAAAATTGCACGTCTGTTATTTTATTTCTCATGTCCAATGCGAGATGTGTGGGCGTGTCCTGTGGGTAATGAAGGAACTGACCAATCAACACGCACCCCTCCTCAAACACCAATGAGAACGTTTTTGAAATTACTGCCAATTACAGACAGCTGGGTTAGACAAGTTTTTAAAAAGCCTCTTGAACACTTGCTTTCAGGGAAGGGAATGCAACATGAATGCTGATGGATTGATTAATCAGAGTGTTTCCCTGTTTTGTTTGTTTTTCCTCCAACAATATGTCTCTGTTTAAATGTCCTTTGTTTTTCTTTAAAACATGCTTTGTGTAACTAAAAAAAGTGATGTGTGAACCAAAGACATTTATAACTTGGCATAAATAGTTAGAAAAAATGTTGGGTGGAACTTTATTTTATTTTATTAGTGGTTAAAGTGATGTCAGTCAGATATTATTTATTTTAATTGTTTGGTTTTTTTTTGTATTTGTGAGTATTTAAAAGATTATGAAGACATTTCTTTAGAAAAGCATGCAAATTTATGTTCTTATTACATGTTTTTAAAGTTAATTTGACAGTTACTCTTTGTTTTACCCCATGTTTATTTGGTTTTGAACAGCCAAAACAGTCCTAGCATATATGCATTCAGTAATAACCATAAACATTCAATAATCATAATCATGTCTAAAATCACACATTTCTTCGTTACTACTCTGCACAAAATTCTGTTGCCAAAGATAAGATTTATTTTTGAAAAGAAATACATGAAACCTTCTGGCTGGGTAAATCAACCTCATCATAGCTCAGACTATCTGGCATTGCAGTAGTCCTTTATAAAAAAAAATAAAATAAAAATCTGTCTCTCATGATCCCTCTGCAACTCTTATCAGCTAAATAGCTTATCTTTTGAGAATGTAGGAATCAATACATCAACAAGTGAATGAATGAATGACCTCCTTCAGAGTTCATTGCTAACAAAAGAAAAATATCAGTATAAGGATTGCTCTTATCAAGGTTTGGAAAATGGAAGCTGTAGAGATAAAATCGAACGGGATGTAAATGGTTATAGGGTGCTATTAAAAAAAACAATATGTCCTTTCCAACCTGATCTTGAGAGGACAATGTAACTTTTCTAGGTTTTCGTAAACAAGTTTGTACAAAATGTCACCTGAATTTGATTATGATTTGATTTGGAGGTCCACCCCTAAACTTCGTGAAAATACAATGAGATTGTACGAATTCGTCACAGATTCACCCTAAAAGTTTCCATGCGAGCTTGTTGAATCTTTCTGTGATCAAGGACTTACTTCACATCGCTCTTGCTTTCCCTGAGGCGATTTATAATTCAGAATCATAACTTGACGTTCAGTGTTTCTGATTAATGTGACAGGCTTAGCTGCATAATTCACCTGATCATCAGCATTAAAAATACATTGTGTAAATGCATTGTGTCTCTTAAATTGTGCTTGATTTTATGTTTAAGAATGGCCTGCAGGTCACATCTTATAGAAAAGCATTTATGATAAGCTGTTCTGAGATCTAAATAGAAGTTGTTTTGGTAATGGAGGTTTTGAGATTTGCACCAGTATCACAGGATGGCGACACAGCTATGCTAACAGATCGTGGAAATTGTGTTGTACCATTGTAGGAGGCCAGTATTTGTGTTGGGTCAGGGGTTGGCACATCGCTGGGGAGTGACAGAACGTGGAGTGAATTTAAATGAGTTTGTGGGCTGAGAGAGTTGAAATGGTGTGAGAAACTGATCGTAAGTTATCGCTTCTCACCCGTGTATCTGAGCCAGATATGGAGAAAAGTAGTGGTTTATCTGGTTGGAATTCATCTCAAATATTGTTCAACCGTTGATCTCAGTGTACGTTTGTTCAAAGGAAGTTCTGTGTAAAAGCACTGTTGCTGTTCTCTCATCTTTCTTCATGAAGAAACACCCAGGGCTGGATTTTCAACAGCACTGCATGATATGTCAAAGAATAACAGCCTTTTTGCAAAGGTCAAGTGCAAAGGCTAAACTAGTTAGCGCCAAATCTGTTAGCATTTCTATTCATCTCAATGACAGTTTTACTGCTAGCAAATGATTGTATTTGATTTAAAGTAGGGCTGGGAAAATAAATGAAGCATCGCGAATCGAGAAATGATTCTGCATCAATTCTGAGATTTTCCGAATGCATAACGATTCTCTCTCAAATCGATTCTAAGCTTAGTTTTTAACAGCATGACATTGTATGCTTTAAAAACAGCCGTACCCTGCTTGCTTCAAATTATTTACACACACTTGAACTTAAAATAATCATTCATAAAGTTTGAAAAGGTGGACGCAAAATACAAGGGTGTTCACAGTAGTGATCGAAGTATTTTGATTGAGCGCGTATCAAACTGCAAGTCACGTGATTTCAGTAATGTTTCGAAATTTCAGTGGTTTGCTGTTGGGGAACAGTGGCGAACCTTTGAACCAGCGTCTATGGTTTTTACTTGATCTCGAATCAGTTTTATCAATTTGTAGACATTTTTAATGAGACTTTTGTGTAATTAAAAGGGTGAGTAGTAGTTAATAGCATCTTACCAGCCTGTTTAGACAAGCTATCCGTAAAACAAACAAAACAAGTCCTTTTATATAAATAATAATTAATAATACATGCACTTAATATTTAATGGTATATTACTTTAATTGCATTTAATGTATTATACTTTCAAGAAATCGTTTGCAATGCGTTTGCAAAAGCTGTTTTTATGCATATTTTGAGTTTTTCTTGTATTTACACAGTTTTGACCAACAGGCGTCACCAGCGTGTGGTGTTTTAAGTGCTTCGAAACAGTTAATCATTTACGAGGCAATTGGTTCAGTTGACTCGAAGCTTCGAAATGGTTCGTTTCTCCCTCACTAGTTCACAGTGGGCTGTGTTTACATTAATCTCGCGTCATAAAATCATTCCGGTCCGACAAACGCTCTTCTTCATGATCATTTGAGTATGCAGTTAAAAACTAGAGTAGAGCGCCATCTGCTGTTAAAAACTAAACTTAGAATGGATTCCAGAAAGAACGCGTTGCGTTCGAAAATCTCAGAAGCGATCCACGAATCGGGATCAAGTGGCAACCTCCCGGTTTCCCTCTTGAAGCCAACACGGAAGTGACTAAAACTGCAATTCATCGACTGGCCGCTAGAGGCTGGCTGCAAAAGGGAGTCAATCCCATAGACTCCCCATGTTAAAATGCCCAACTTCACAGCAGAAAACAATATGTTTACAGCCTGGTTCAAAAAGTGGTTTTGTTCTATCTAGCTAATTTTGCCATTCATGTCAACTCTGAGGGGGGTGAATTTTTTTATAACTCATCCGTATAATTTATATTAAGCCTTAAAGTTCTGCATAATTTAGGGCGTGGCCACTTAAGTGACAGGTGGATTGCCGCTGCTGTCACCACCGTCGCGCTCGGCGGGCGTAGTTTCAGCAACCAGCTCCACCCACATCCCGCCTATTTGCCCATTTTCGATTATCCGGGAGTGACGTGCAGTGACGCGATTCCAAGATGGCGACGGCCGAATCCCGCCCACTAAGAGCTTCAAAAATGCTCTTCGGAAACCTACGGGTGACGTCACGGACACTACGTCCATGTTTTTTACAGTCTATGATCGGGATGCATCAATTTATCACATCAGCCCCTCAAGTTTGAAGTTTTGAAGAAATGGGATAAACTTTCATAGGTGAGAATGTGTTGGCTTTTCCAACTATAATAACCTTTTTAATGACTAGTTAGCTAATGTCTTCATCTTGCATCACGATTTGGTCAGTTACCTTGGTCAGTTACATGCGCGGCCATATTGGAAATACTCGGATGTAAACAACAGCATAGATAGCATAGTTAATGTACTACTGAATATGTTATTCTGCGAATTTATGCTGTCTAAAAAATTTAAAAATGTGTGGAAGCTGTTAAATCATAGAGAAGGACTTAGTAAGCAGGAAGGGGCGCAATATTTTGAAGTCACCTACCTGACTGGAAATGATAAGAACAAACTTGAATGCTGTCAAGATTCTTGCCTTGGAAATCCTGGTTCAGTTTGGCCAACAAAACACCTTGTGTTCCTTCGACAGTTGTTTGCACTCTTCTCCTTGATTTGTTATAACATTTGGCAGTCTATAGTGCTCTAAATGTTTTTTCCTGGTCCAACCGATTAGTACAGCCCAAAACATGACAATAATAGACCATTTTCAGCAGTAATAATCAGCAAAATATGAGAGTTTTATTCAGTCCTGTGACATTATTTACGCTCAGTGCCACCAATGTGGCCGATTGATGACGTGTCGTGAAAACACTATTGTGTTAGTTTAGAAATATCATTTGCTGAAGTGTTAGTACCCTCCAAAAAAGGCATGTTCAATGTTGTAAATGCTAACTAGCATGCTAACCATTTTAGTCAGCACTGTTTATGGGCAATTACTGGATGCTGTCAGAAATGGTTTTGTACAGGTTAAGTGCTTTTTCCCCCAATCAATACCTATTTAAAACTTGATTAATGGAGCACAGAGGGGTGTGTGTGTGTGTGTGTGTGTGTGAGATTACTCTGTCACATGTGAAACTTTATCAGTTTCTGTTGGCAAACAAACTGGCACTGTACAAAGAAAAAAAAAAGCTTAGAATTAGTACTTAGCTTTGAATATCTCACCTAGCTGTCATTATATAACTAAACGTATCTCTGTATATTGATGCATGAAAAACACAAAAGAACAAAGAGCTAAATTAGAATTAAAACAATAAACTGCTTTAACCGAATCCTTTCCCCTGCTGGGCAGGTGGACGCCTGCTCTTGTGAAGATCTGAAGAGCTGCGAATGTGAATATGAAGATCAGAGGGAGAGAATGAGACACCTGCTTGCCACAGTCCTTCACGGTGACAGTAACATCATAGTGAAAAACACAGGCTTTCATGAACCAAAGCAATAGCGGCTTTTTTAGATAGATCTACTCGCAGAAATCCATTAATACGGAATATTAATTTTTGTTCCATTTTTAACAGATTTTTAAATAAAAATGCTGATTTCCCTTTGCCTCGCCAAGGTTAATTTAATAGCTAGCATTTTATGTATCCTAAAAACACACAAAGAAGTATATTTGTGCACTTTTTTATTACAAAACTACAACTTGGTTGTAATTTCTGACATTGCTACTCATCAAAATATTTGCATGTTCATGTGAGATGGGGTTTAAATGACAAACTAAAATGTAAACTTATGACTTTTCTTTAGCAAATGGCATCTGATATTTTAAGCATGCTCTTATTTGACATTTTTTGTGCTAATTATGCATTTATGAATATTTATGGTTCTGATGGAAATAATGCTAAAAGTGAGGGACAGGACTAAGTTGATTTTTGATTATTTCACTCTTAATCAGATGTTTTTTTCAATGGATTTACATTTTAATGACAGATTTTCATATTTTTAGATTAAGTCTGTGAAGGAATTGAATTAATGAATAAATTAATTTTAATTAATGGCAAAAAGTTTCCAAAATCATATTAATATGACTGACTTATAACAATAATTTTAACAATTGCATTCATTTGTTTGTTTATTTATTAATAATTTTACTGTAATAATTGAAATCCTTACTCTTTGTAAACTAACGTTGAAGAGATGTTTGTTTGTTTATTTATTTATTTATTTATTTATTTATTTATTTATTTATGTTTGTTAGTCATTTTATTTATTTATTTGTTAAAAGTTACTTTATTCAATTATTTATTTTCTTTAGTTAGTAATTTAATTTCTTATATTTCTTATATTTATTTATTTAAAAATTATTTTATTAAAGTTATTAATATGACTGACTTATAACAATAATTTTAACAAACAAACAATAAATAAATACATATCAAAATAACAGCTGTTTATTTATTTATTAATAATTTATTAGTAATTTTAATGTAATAATTGTAATCCTTACTCTTCGCAAACTAGAGTTGAACTGATGCTTGTTTTCTTTAGTTAGTCATTTTATTTATTTATTTTTTTTTTCAAAGTTATTTTATTAACTTTAACTTATTAAAGCTATTTATGTAAAAGTTATTTTAATAAAGTTATTTTTTTTAAGTATTTATTTATTTATTCCACGAGATGTTTTTTGAATGTATTTGCATTTTAATGATAGATTTTCATATTTTAACATTAAGTCTAGGAAGAATGAAGGAATTTTATTAATAAATAAATACATTTTAATTAATGGTAAAAAGTTTTCAAAACCATATTAATATGGCTGACTTATAACAATCATTTGTTTGTCAACAAACAAACAAAAAAACAACAAATAAATAAAGATCAGAGTAAGAGCTATTTATTTATTAATAATTTGAACATAATAATTGTAATTGTAATGTATTTATTTTCTTTCTTTAATCATTTTATTTATTTATTTAAAATTATTTTTTTAAATACTTATTTATTTATTATCCTTAGTAATTTATATATTTATTAATGTTAACTTATTAAAAATATGTATTTGTTTAAAAGTTACTTTATTAAAAGTACTTATTTGTTTATTTATTATATTGTTATTTTTATATATATTTACATTTTAATAACAGATTTTCATATTTTTAGATTAAATCTGGGACAAGAATGAAGAAATTTAATTAATGAATAAATTAATTGTAATTAATGATAAGAAGTCTCCAAAAGCATATTAATATGACTGACTTCTAACAATCATTTTAACAAACAAACAAACAAACAATAAATAAAGCTCAGAATAAGAGCTGTTTATTTATTCATAATTTATTAATAATTTTAACGTAATAATTGTAATTGTCATTTATTATTTTTTTCTTTCGTTAATCATTTTATTTAAAGTTATTTTTAAAAAATACGTATTTATTTATTATCCTTAGTAATTTATATATTTATTAATGTTAACTTATTAAAAATATTGATTTGTGTAAAAGTTATTTTATTAAAGTTACTAGTATTTATTTATTCATTTATTTTTGTATTGTTCATTTTATATATATTTACATTTTAATAATAGATTTTCAGATTTTTAGATTAAATCTGGGACAAGAATAAAGAAATTTAATTAATGAATAAATTAATTTTAATGAATGATAAAAAGTTTCCAAAAGCATATTAATATGACTGACTTATAGCAATCATTTTAATTAAAATAAAAAATACAGATCAAAATAATATTTATTTATTTATTTATTTATTTTTTAAACCATGTTAAATAAGAGTGATGGTAGAGCTAATGGAGAATGAAAGCTAATGTAGGGAGTCTGACCTGTTGCCTGAATTATCCCGAGTATATTGGTACTAAAATAAAATAATACAACTCTAGCGTCTAGTTGATTGGATGTGTTTAAACATGCATAATGAGGTTGCTATATAAACACAGTCAAAGCATTTCTTTATGAGCTGTTAGCATGTTTAAGACCGGCCTCTGCTTCCCATTACACTGAACTGAATAGAGAGCTGACAAACCTCTCCTACTACTCTGTAAAAAGCGAGAAACCCACACTCATAATAATCCAGACGGTTGACAGAAAGCCCTGCAGTCCCGTCTATGTCTCTCCTGAAGATTGAGCTACATGACTATGATGTGGTGGGCAGGATCATACTGACATTTTTCCCAATAATGCATTATAATGATGAAATATTCAGGCTTAAATGTCAGGAGCTGCAGCAGAAACCTTTAGACTTGATTGTGAGCGAAGAAGAAAAATCTCTTGTCTGACAAAAATGCCGAAAAACAAATGATGAAACCACTCTGAGTGGAATAAAAAACTAATTGAGGTGCAAAACATGTTTCAGGCCAAAGCAATTGCTAGATGTAATTTGTAAGAGCGGCAATAAATAACGCTCTTAAATAGGCTACGCTCGATCTCAAATCAAGAGAGTTTAGTATCAAAGTTTTACTTGTGCATTTTCCTGAGGGAATTTGTCGGCAAAGTTGTCAGAGCCAGAGACTGTAAGTTCAGGACAGTCACGTCATGACTGGTCTGTGATTTTCAGGCCTTGGGTCAGAGAAACCAAAGTTGCTCAAGCAGAGAAACTGTCTTTCAGTTACAGAAGAAAAATACAAGCCTTCAGCTATCTGTGTAATAACTTTTATTTCATCTCTCTCTCTCTTTTACACATTGTTTTTGTTATTACATTTATTTTCTAGGCTGCTAATGAGCTGACTCTGCAAACTAAAGAGTTAAACTGATATTTATTTATTAGTTAACTTATTTAAAAATATTTATTCATTCAAGTTGTTTTATTAAAGTTTATTTAAGTTAATTTATTAAAACTATTTATTTGCTTTTTGTTATTTCTATTCTTTGTATCCTTTGTATTTTTAATCCTTAATAATAATAATTTTAACTTAATAATTTTAATTCTTCCTCTTTTGGAGGTTGAGCTGATGTATGTTTGTTTGTTTATTTGTTTATTTTCTTTCGTTAGTAATTTCATTTATTCATCAAAAATGTTAAAATAACTTGTTAAAATAGTTATTTATTTTCTTTAGTTAATAATTGTATTTGTTTATTTATTTATTTATTAAAAGTTATTTTGTTAGTTAATTTATTAAAAGTATTAATTAATTTATTTAAAAATTATTTTATTAACATTAAGTTAAAATATTTATTTTATAAAAGTTAATTTATTCAAATGATTAATTAATTCATTCATTTGTTCATTTATTTATTTATTTATTATTTTATTAAAAATAAATTATTTATTGTTTAGTAATTTCATTTATTTCTTTATTAAACGTCAATTTATTAAAAGTATTTATTTATCTGTTTGTTTGCTTGTTTTCATTAGTAATTTTATTTATTTATTTATTAAAAGTTATTTAATTAAAATATTCATTTATTTTATTAATGTTAACTTATTAAAATATTAATTAATTCATTCATTCATTAGTTAATTTATTAAAAGTATTTATTTATTTATCTATTTTCTTTCGTAATTTATTTATTCAAGTTTTTTTATTAAAGCGAACAGTTAAAATATTTACGTAATTTTATTAAAGTTAATTTATTAAAAGTATTTATTTATTTATTTAAAAGTTTGTTTATTAACGTTAACTTAAAATATTTATTAATTCAATCATTCATTCAAAGTTATTTTATTAAAGGTAATTTATTAAAAGTATTTACTTATTTATCCATTTATTTTCTTTCATTGGTCATTTTATTTAATAATTAAAAGCTATTTTATTCAAGTTAACTTAAGTTAAAATTATTTATTTATTTATTTAAATGTTAAAGTTAATTTATTAAAGTAAAGTATTTATTTATTTATCTGTTTCTTTGTTTTATTTTATTTAAGTTATTTTATTGTTAACTTAGTTAAAATAGTTTTTTTATTTGTTAATTTATTCAAAGTTACTTTATTAAATGTATTTATTTATCTATTTATTTTCTCTCATTAGTCATTTTATTTAATTGTTAAA
>JAHKKF010533787.1:38046-64494 GCA_019740295.1 Labeo calbasu
GTCCATGTCTTGCTCTGGAGGCAGTTTATGCAAAACAACTGCGCCCAGGTAATGTCACCATGCACTTCGGATCCAAATGAGCTGTTTTCTGAGGGTTATTACATAAAAGATTTTTTTTTTATTGATGATGAGGACAGTTTAAATTATGAAACTTGCAGGATGTATTTTAGCATACATAGACCTCTTCTTTGTCAAAAAAAAAAAAAAAAGAAAAAAAGAAAAATCAAGGGAAATGGTTGGTTTCACATGTCCTGACTCCTTTAAATTAATCACTTTTATTTCAACTAAATAGCACCTCACACTACTGCTCTGAATTGAAATAAAAGGCCACCTGAGTTAAAAGACCTCTTGTTATTTTGAATGTCATTTTCTTTTGAAGCCTTACAATTAAAACAACCCCAGCACACTCCCAAAAACCTATAGTACTGTAACAAATTATCTGGCAGTAGTGAGGATGAATGGATTTGTTGCAAGAGGGTATTGACTGCTCCAGTCACAAAGAAAATGTATTTGTAAAATGTGCATTAACTAAAATTGTAGCTCCAAGATGTACACCGTTCATTTAATGAAAGCGATTTCTCATATTATATGAAATATGAAAAATGGATTCAAATTAACCAAGAAAAAGTTCTGTCTCCAGTTTTTAACTTACAGTGCCTTGCAAAAATATTCATACTCCTTCATTTTTTTCACATTTTGTTATGTTGCAGCCTTATGTTAAATTACTGTAAATTACTTATTTCTTATTAAAAATAAAACACTAATATAAGTACATTGCATAAGTATTCATACCCTTAACTCAGTACTTAGCTGAAGCACCTTTACCGCCTCAAGTCTTTTTGGGTATGATGCCACAAGTTTTGAACAACTGCATTTGGCAATTATCTGCCATTCTTCGCCTTACCTCTTCACTGCTCAAGCTCTGTCAGCTTGGATGGGGGCTGGCAGACATTATCAGGTTTCTCCAGAAATATTTGATTATGTTTAAGCTCAGTCTCTGGCTGGATCACTCATGGACATTCACAGAGTTGTCTTGCTGTGTGCTTAGGGTCATTGTGCTGTTGGAAGGTGAACCTTCTACCCAGTCAAAGGCTATCTCAGTTTTTTGGTGCATTGAGCTTTCCTTCTACTCTGACGAGCCCCTCAGTCCCTGTCGCTGAAAAACTGCCCCACAGCATGAGGCTGATGCCACCACATTTTACTGTGGTAAACACAGTATGGTACTCTGCAAGCGAAGAGCAGCGGCTGGTTTCCTCCATACATGATGCTTGAAATTGAAGTTCATCAGACCAGAGAATCTTGTTTCTCTTGAGAATCTTGAGTTCTTTATGTGCTTTGTTGCCAATTCCAAGTGGGTTTTCATGTGTCTTTACTGAGGAGAGGATTAAGTTTGGCCATACTGGCATAAAGATCGGATTGGTGAAGTGCTGCAGTGATGTTTGTCCTTTTGTAGGTTTCTCCCATCTGCATATATGATCATGGTGCGCAACTAGAGTGACCATCAGTTTCTTGGTCACCAGTCTAACAAAGACCCTTCTCCATCGAATGCTCAGTTTGGATAGGAGACCAGCTCTAAGAAGAGTCTTAGTTGTTCCAAACGTCTTTCATTATAGATAATGGAGGCTACATGCTTCTGTGAACCTTCAATGCAGCAACATTTTTCTGAACTCTTCCCCAAATCTGTGCCTTGAAACAGTCATGTCTCTGAGCTCTACAGGCAGTTCTTTTGACCTCAGGGCTTGGTTTTTGCTCTGATATGCATTTTCAACTGTTAGACCTTTATTGAAAGATGTGTGCCTTTCCAAATCATACTCATTCAAATAAATTTGCCACAGGTTTACTCCACTTAAAGTGTAGTAACATCTACAAGGAATATGAATGTTCCTGAGCTCAGTTTAAAGTGTCTCAAAAAAGGGTATGAACACTTCTGCAATGGAATCATTTCAGTTTTTTATATCTAATAAATTTGTTACAAACCTGTTTTGTGCTTTGTCATTATGGTGTATGGAGTGTAGAATGACAGGAAAATTTGTTTTTTAAAACATTTTAACATAAGGCTGCAACACAACAAAACGTGAAACAAATAAAATAAAGGGGTATGAATACTTTCGCAAGGCACTGTATTATTTTTACTTACATTTACTTTTCTATAATGATTTACTCTAGGGGGTCGACAGATAGATAGTTTATTCTTTAGTATTTCTTGGTGGGTTCAAGTGTACTACAAGTGGTAACTAACTACATTTTCTTAATAGAGAGATGTTAAAAACACATTTTAGTTCATAAACAGCACATTTGAGTACACTTAGATGTACTAAAGAATACATTTTAGTATATTAAATACAAAATTAGCGTGTGAAAACAGAGCACACACTATATTATGGAAGTGCACTTGTTTTTCGCCTGGGGTGAGTGAGTAAACTACACGAATTCTCTCATATAAGACAAGTTTCTTGTTTTCACACTAGATGGCGCTGTAAACCCAATTAAACTGCAGTGCGAAACTTGGCAGCAGTAGCTGAGAAAACAATGTGGACTGAGGGGCTCTGTTGAGTGTTGAGAGAAGAGGGTGGGATTTATCATCTGGACTTTTGATCCTGTGCTATAATAAGCCTTGAGGGACTAGGTGTGTTTCCGGGCCGAGCTCTGTCCAGATCTTTTACTGGTTTTAAATAAACTCCAGAGCATTTGCAAGCCCTACAGGACTTATAAAAGAGTTAGTATTCTCCTCAAACAGCATGAGTTTTGAGTACTTTTGTGAGAGAGAAAGATGGCTGAGGCTCTTCTTACGATTTCTTATTCGGAAATCATTGTTGACGTTTGTGGTCATGTTAGTTAGTAGCAGATGCTAAATTCTAGACTTTATCCAGAGCGAAAAACAGAACGCTAATTACAGAGAGAATCCTCATGGGGCAACTGTTTTAGTTCTTGTAGATCACGTCTTCTTGGTGCAGTGGCTCTCAAACTTAGCCTTTTCCACAGACAAGCAAGTACAAGTCTTTTTTTCCAGCACATTTATATGCAAATATTGATGTCCCTCATCTTCCGTGTGGTTCAGTTGGCTGAATTTTAAGCTGAACTATGTTCGAGCATGTTTGTAATGGTACATCAAGACTCGACAGGGAAATGCTTCTTCCTGGAAATGTCACAATCAAGCCCACATGGGATCTGGGTGCGCTGAATTCCACTGAAATTTGCTGCCCGTATTTCATGTGGGTCTGCTTGTGGTATCACAATTGTGTGATTTTAAAATTTATTATACATCTTATTCATGATCCATTTCATTATTTTTTTTTTGTTGTTTATTGTTTATTTAAATAATAACATGAATTCACATATCAACACAACTAACAACAGCTTGCCTACAGACATTGTGCTTTTACATTGTGTATATGTAGAGGAAAACCTGACAACATCAGCACCCTCATTCACAGTTATACTTGGTTTTGAAGATAATTTATGAAAGGATGCCATATGACAGTGAACTTAGACCCGGAACCCCTTGAGTTAAGTCTTATTTTTTCCAGACTCAGGAATTGTAACACGTCTTTGGCCCACTGTTTAAAAGCAGGGGAAATGACTGTTTCCAATTAATTAAAATCAAGCGCCTAGCCAAAAGAGAAGTAAAGGCGATGCAGTCCAATTCACTTTTTGTGAAAGTGTTATTTTCATATACAGTACCAAAGATAGCAGTCAAAGGGTTGCACAAATATCTTTACAAAATATTCTAGAATAAGATTAAAAAAAAAATATGTGACCAAAAAACAGACAGACTAGGACATAACCAAAACATATAGGCTAATGTAGCAGGGGATTGCTTACATCTTGTACAGGTGGGGTCAACAGAAGGACCTTGAAGGCCTTAGAAAGATGAAGTCTATGTACCACTTTAAATTGAATAAGGCTGTGTCTAGCACAAATAGAAGATCCATGAATTCTATATATAGCCTCATTCCATTCCTCGTCCGTCAGGCAGATATTAAGGTCCAGTTGCCAGGAATCTTTTTGTGCGGATACAGAAGTGGATGATATAGATAGAAGTTTTGTATATAAGTCAGAGATGGTTCCTCTTTGTTCTGGATCATCACGAAAAAGCTTATCAATAGGCTTTTGTTCAGAAAGGGAAGGAAAAGAGAAAAAATTCTTGTGTGTGAAATCCCGCACCTGTAGATATCTGAAAAAGTGGGCTTTAGGTATTTTAAATTGAAATTCTAATTGGGCAAGAAGCAACCATCAGCAAAAAGATCCTTAAATGTTAAAATACCTTTTCCTTGCCATAGCAAGAATGTCTGGTCATTCAGAGGCTGAGAAAACCGATGATTTCTGGCAACTGGAGCACACCATTTCATTATATAAGCAGATAAGCTAACATTATGAATGCTTCTTAATAAAGCCATATTAAGTATTTTCATTATATTTCATTATGCATAATATTTGTATAGAAAAACATAACGTGTAATTTAGCGAGCTGCGTTCACATTCCGGGCTTGCCTGTATATATTATGCATCATCAATAAGATATATATCCATTTAAAAAAAAAAAAAAACTCTTTCTCCCTAATTTCTTTCTCCCTCGGTACAGTAGCAAAAACTGTACATGCAAACATCAGGGTTCCCACACCTTGGTTAACTTCAAATTCAAGGACCTTTCAAAGACTTTCCAGGTCCAGTACCCTCAAATTCAAGGACTTATTGTGGTGACACATTTCAAGTGAGAGCAAGGTCACATTGTGTTACCTTGTAAGAAACATTTACAGTTTTCATGTGTCAAACACAACTATGCAAAAAAGCATTTTTTTTGTTTGTTTTTGCATTTATTTTTGGCCATATGACAGAGATATGAAATTCTATTTGTCGTATTTCTGTTTTGCATAAAACCGAAGAATATTTGGTACATCCTATCCTGTATTCTAAAGTGATCTGATATTAACTTTTGCATGGATTTTATTGAAAAGAAAACATTAAGTTAAAGTAACGCGTAAATGCGCGTAACTAATGTAAAATCAAGCAAGCTAGTATGCATAGGCCACTAAGTGTTGGCAAATTAACACATTAGCGGACACTGGGGAGAATAACATGAAATTTCTTTCAGAAAACTTCTTGTACAAAATAAATTCAAGCACCTACCAGTTCAAGGACCTGTATATATGTTTTCTTTTTCTTCAAAAACTTTCCAGGGCCTTGAACATTTTTTTTTTTTTAGATTTAAAAACTTTCAAGGATTTCAAGGACCCGTGGGAACCTTGAAACATGTACATTTCTGTGTCGCAAAGCTAAATTTTCTTCAGTCATTACTCCAGTCTTCGGTTTCACATAATCCTTCAGAAATCATTCTAATATACTGATTTATTATCAGTGTTGAAAACAGTTGTTTTTGGAACCTGTGAATTTTTTTTCAGGATTCTTTTATGAATAAAACGTTAAAAAGAAGAGCATTTATTTAAAATAGAAATCTTTTTTTAACAATATACACTACTGTTCAAAAGTTTGGGGTCAGTTAGAAAAGATGTCTCTATATAATAAATGCTGTACTTTCAAACTGTTTATTCATGGAAGAATCCTGAAAAAAGTAGCACAGGTTCCAACAAATATTAAGCAGCATAACTGTTTCCAACATTGATAATAAATCAGCATTTTAGAATGATTTCTGAAAGATCATGTGACACTGACGACTGGAGTAATGATGCTGAAAATTCATATATTTATAAATTTATATTTTAAATTATATTAAAATACAAAAGTTATTTTTGCATTGTAATTATATTTCACAATATTACTGTTTATTTCTGTGTTTTTGATCAAATAAACGCATCCTTGATGAGCAGAAGATATATATATATATATATATTAATTTAGTACTGGCCTTTAGACAAAATAAGTACAATTTACCTTGTACAATTATCATCCTGTTTAAAAGTTTGGCTGTTAAAAGCTGTTCTAACAGGTTCACATGTTTTCTCACCACTGTATCTTTTCCTTGTTTTTTCTCTTTTTCCTCTGTTGATATGCGTGCTCTTTAGCTTTGTGCTGTGCTGTTGAGAGCACTGAGAGAACTTTTGTGCGTAGGTTCATTTTGTGAATGAATTACCTGACCTCTCCGCAGCTTTATCCAACATGGGGTCACAGCTGAGAGGGCACAAGTCAAACTTCAAAGATGAGATAGAGATCAAATGAAACGCACACCAACCAAGAACACACATACTGGCATCTACTTACAAATGGATGCAGAAACACTTAGTTTCACATCATCACATACACAGTTTTAAAAGACAACAGAGAGAGAGAGAGTTCTGCTGAACTCACATATGGCAAATAAAAAATCTCATTCTATTATCCTGATTTTGACGGAGGATGTTAATTGGCGTTAAACTGTTGTTATGCCTTTGATTAGGGGTTGAAGTGTATGTAAGTGCCCCCCTCAGCCACATCACTGAGTTACTCATCATGATCCTTGACATCTGACCCCTGTTAGATAAAGGTCAAGTTGGGAATGTGCTGAGGTGTGCTGAGAACACAGTTTATCAAAAAGACACGACTTAATCTGTCTTTATGAAAAAAAAAGTGAAAGTATACAGTGGAAAAAAGTTTTTTTTTTTGGATATGAAGCAGTGAAACTTATTCTGTATGTGTTGTATGTTTAAGTTTGTGCATTATAGAGTTGTTGCAAGACTGCAGTTTGTCAGCGTGACAGAAGAGGGCAGCAGAATCTGCATTACATACCTCTGTGTGGAATGTATGTGTGTGTGTGCATAATGAAACGTGCTGATTGATTTTGTGCTTCGGAATTCTCAGAAATACAACCCACTGCTTCATAAGGAGCCATAGAAACCGCAAATCTGCACCAAAAACACACATAAGTCAAAGCCCTTCAGTTAAACAGTTTCTTATAACAGCATTCAGGTTCCCTTCAGTCAGAATTGATCTCGGTCTGCTCTGTTAACACTTACTACACACACAGGAACTTATTCTATTTTTATGGTTTTGATTTCTCATATTAAAAGGACTGCAACGGTATCACTTTTGTCTAGAGTATCATGTGAAGAAATGAAGAATGTTTCCATGGCTTATTTATGGATATTAACAGTGTTAGATCATTTGTAGAGACGTACTAACTTTGGGTGAAGAGCTAAGACTTAAGCTAAATTTAGCAAACCTTATTATGACCTTTCTATTTCTTCTTGTATCCTTCAGTAATCTTTAGGTTTGTTCCTCTACAGATAAAGTTGTTTGTCTTATTGTTAAACACTATTAGTTAAACTGCAGTGATGTTTATCTAAATTAATCAGATAAATCAAACTCAATGTCTGAAATAGAAATAGCTTTCCTAATGTCAGAGCTGCTCATATTTTCAGGACGCTGTGTGGGTTTGTTTCTGATCCTGACAATTTATATGCACGTATCTGTATTTAATTTCTATGTATCTGTAATTCGAGAATATTGACAAGTTTGGGGATATGGGGTCAGTAAGATAGGATCATATAAATTTTGGGTCAATAAAGTTTATGTTTTCCCTAAAAGAAATTCATATTTCTATTAGCAACACTACAGTAAGGTTTAATTTTATAACAACATTAGTAAATCAGTGTTGGGAAGGTTACTTGGGAAATGTAATAGTTTACAAGTTACCCTATTTCAAATGTAATAATTAATGTAACTATTTCAATTAATTTATTAATGTAGCTGATTGATTACTTTTCTACATTTCTAATGAATGTTTTCAACTGCTTTCTGTTTTTAAACATTTAAAGCCGGCAGGGTTAACCTTACAACAATACTCAGCACTGATTACTGACAGACTTTCAAAATCCTTCATCACTTGAAAAATGTAATATTAAAGCACAGCCACCACCATCAGACTTTTTTGTCCTGAGGTTAAATACTGATTTTAAATCATAAGATATAGTTTAATAGCTATGACACTGTTTTTGAAATCGATTCTTTGACATTTAACAAAGCCTTGGAAAAAATCCCCAGATAATCTTAAAAAATAAAGCATATACATAAATAGAAAATGAAACAGCTCTCAAATAAGCATGTGTCCTATTCTGTAAACTCCCGAAACCTTGGTGTCTCATATTTTTGGGCAGTCAATGAAAGTTTTGAAAGAAATCAAATCTGTATGTGTGTGAAAATATTTAGATGCAACTTTGTATTCTTTAAGATTTTCATAAATAACTGTAATTTAATTACACATTTTTTTCTCAGTAACTAACAGATTACAGTTACATTTATTTTGTAATTAACATAATTAACTAACAATAAACAACACTTCTACAGCATGTATTAGCTAATTAATCTTAAAATTTACTAATATATTTCTAAGATCAAAAGTTGTATCTGTTACATTATGTAATGCAACGAACACGATCATGATCATTTATTAACAGGTTGTATGCTGTAAAAACATTATGTTCATTGTTAATTCGTGTTAGTTATTGTTATGGGTTTTCATTGTAAACTGTTGTAAACCCTTTTATTCATGAAGGGCACATTAAAATAGTTTAAAAGTGACAGTAAAGGCATTTACATGTTGCAAAAGATTTATATTTTAAAATATCACAGAAAAAATGCATCAGGGTTTGCACAAAAACATTAAATAGCACAATTGGTAATAAGAAATGCAAATTAAAAAAGCAGCAAATCAGCATATTAGAATGATTTCTGAAGGATCATGTGACACTGAATACTGGAGTAATGATGCTGAAAAGTCAGCTTTGCCATCACATTTTGCGAAATATATTAAAACAGAAAACAGCTATTTTAAAAAAGATATTTGGTTGTATCTGAGTGGCCAGGATGTTTCAAGGCTAAAAACTTCATCCATCTACTGCCATATATGTTATCCATAAAGACAAGTGATCAGGGCCGGTAGAAGCCCCCCATGTCCAAGCCTTGAGACCCCACACTGTGATTCACAGATGGAGTTGAGTGATGGGCTGTCACAGTTTCTCCCCAGGCTCTCTCAGTACCAGCCATATTCATTTCATTAGTCTTTTAGTATTGAATTAGCCATAAACATTTTAGATGCACTAAAAAGTGTTCCTAGGTCTGATGTGTGGAGATCTTTGTTTGTCTAGTAAAATCATTTCAAAATGTCCAAACTCACACAAAGAGAAGCAACACCTGCAGTTAGTAAGTTAAACCCTAGACCTGTTAGACCCAACATGTTGTGCATGTGTGTGTTTGTATGAATGAATGACAATGGTGTGTGTGCTTCTCTTGAGGGCCTCTGTTCTGAGCTGAAGTTTGGAGAGCCTGCATCCGCTCAGCTATACAAACACTGACTCACAATTATATTACAGTCTGTGCGTATGAGCGTGCATCTGAATGTGTGGTCCACGGCCCTGTACACCTTCCCCAATGACAGAAAAATCGCCAAGTTACATTACTGTCAGTGCTACGAGGAGGTGAGGTAAAGCATGCGCAATCACATGGTAGATCAGATTTGGTGTGAGTGTTTGTGTGTAGGTGTTTGATGGAGAAAGATAAAGTACTTTACAACACAGCATCAGGAAAATTACCACTACATCCTGTCTCTCTACATCCAAGGAGGTCTGTAATATCTGGAGAAATCTGTTAAAATTCCTATTCATCTCAATGGCAGTTGCTGGCTGGCACAGAACCCTGTGAAAGTAATCAGTTGGCAAGTTGCCATCTTTTCTTCAGGTCAATCACCTGAGCTGTAAATGCCATTTGACTAATCCATTCTTGAGTTGATTGGCTGATGGCACCACAAGAGAGAGCACCGTCCAAAAACTAATGAGTACACTGAACTGTGAAAGACCGGCATAAGTATGAAAGCCTGTTTCCACCACTGAATAAGAAATAAAAAAAAAGGTCATTGCGACTTTTTATCTCACAATTCTGACTTTTTCTTTCAGAACCGCATCATACAAACTTATCATTTGGACTTTTTTTTCTCAGAACTGTGAGATATAAACTCACAATTGCAAGTTACAAAGTCAGAATTGTGTGATAAACTCGCAATTGCAATGATAGTTTTTTTTAGAATTGCATAATATAAACTTTTTTCTCACAAATGCGTGTTTGCATCTCACAATTTTGACTTTTTTCCTCGCAATTGTGAGTTTATATCACTCAATTCTGACTTCATAACTCGCAATTCTAAAGCAAGTAAAAAAAGTCATAATTGTGAGTTTATATTTCACACTTCTGACTATTTCTCGCAAATCTGACTTTATAACAGGCAACTGAGTTTATATCTCAATTCTGAGAAAAAAAGTCACAATTGTGAGTTTATATCTGACAATTATGACTTTTTTTTCTCAGAATTCTGTGATGTAAATGTACAATTCTGACTTTTTTCTCGCAAATGCGAGTTTGTCTTGCAATTCTGACTTTTTCCTCAAGTTATAAAGTCAGAACTGCGATTAAAAACTCGGAATTATTACTTTTTTCTCAGAATTGCGTAAAATAAACTCACAATTCTGACGTTTTCTCACAAATGCAAGTTTATATCTTGCAATTCTGACTTTTTCTCGCAACTGTGAGTTTATATCACTAAATTCTGACTTTATAACTCACAATTGTAAGTTTATATACTTGCAATTCTGAGAAAAAAGTCATAATTGTGAGTTTATATCTTGCAATTCTGACTATTTCTCACAAATCCGACTTTATAACTGGCAATTGTGAGTTTATATCAGTTCTAAGAAAAAAAGTCAGAAGCGTGAGTTTGTATCGTGCAATTTTAAGGAAAAAAGTCAGAATTGTGAGATACGTAAGTAAATTAAAAATAAATAAATTATGTACAGTATCGCTCCAAAAATCGTTTTTTTTAAAAATGTTTCTGAAAGGAGTGTCTTATGCTCACCAAGGCTGCATTTATTTAATCAAAAACACATTAATACTGTAAAATATAATTACAATTTAATCAATGTTGTCTATTTTAATGCTTAAAAATGTCATTTGTACTTGTAATGGCAAAACAGAATTTTCAGCAGCCTTTACCCTAATAATTAGTGTCACATGATCCTTCAGAAATCACTTTTTTTTTGTTTGTTTTTTTTCACTTGAACGTATGTCTTTGTGACTCTAAGAAATAAATACACTTACTATCATCTATTACACACTTACACACAACATTAGACAAAAGCAAGTGGTGTATTTAGACAGTGTGAAGAGTTAGATGCGCTCATGTGATGAAATGACATTCAGTGACACTTTCAATTAACTGTGTGTGTTTTGTTTTGAACTGGATGGTGTTTGAATTTACACTTGTCAATGAAATGACACCATGTGTCTGATTTTTTTGCCATCTTGCTTAGTCCTGAACTGTCACATATATCACAGATCTAGCAATTTGCTCAAGATGAAAGAAGGAGAGAGACGGAGAGCTACGCTGGCTGCGTAAATTACATTTTTAGAAACACAGCACACTCACCGCAGGCTTATTTTCATTAATGTTTCTTGGGGTTGATGCACAAACCAATGCAGCCTTTTTAACGGAATACCATAAAAAAATGTGGTTTGAATAAGTGAATAAATGAGTGTGTGTATGTGTGTGTTATTCTAAAGAAACGCCACAGAGCGCCGTCTCAGAGAACACACACACACACCGCTGTATCCTTTACCACGTGTCTTTCCCTTTGACCCCTCGGTGGTGACGGATTCATCGTAAGCGGTTGCCTTCCTGCTAAGAAAACTTTTAACACCTTCTATTTGTACAGATGTAGGCATGCAATGCTCACTCTCACACACACAGCTAATCATCTTACTATTCGTCTTCTGTAGTTGTGCCTTGGCTTTCACAGCACAGAGATGTATGTTACCCTAGATACCTAAATGGACCACAGCTAAATATTTAAGATATTTAATACTGAATCATATGATTTGGACAGCGCCCAGATTTAAGCTCTGCTTTACATATCCAAAAGCGATCAAGCGTGCGTATGCGTGTCTGTGTGTGTGTGTTATTTTGATGGGAAATCAGGCTGTTTTTGTAATCTGGGGTTGCAGTTCTGACCATATTCTTTCGCAATGAGTCCATGAGACTGGGGAGAAAAGATGTGAAAAGAGAGAAGAGTGGGAGGACAAAAAGACATTGTTATGTGAAACACAGTTGATAAAACGCACGGTGGTTTTGTGCAAGAGTGTGTGAGTATGTCTGTATCATCACTGTCTGCTCCCTAGAAATTTTCATGAAAGGATCAACCTCAGAGGCTCTACGCTGTGAAAATCTGAGGGACTTCAAATCCCATGGTGCCCCACTGAAATAACAAAGGAGAGAGATGATGAACTGGTCCAACATGGAAAAAAACCTCCTACAGATGAATATATTAAAAAGACATAAAAGCTGTCTCATCTGTTCTTATCCTGGAACAGAAAAGAAATGCTGGCTGGCGACTTAAAAAAAAAAGTTTCATGTAGTTTTTTGCAGTAACATATATTAACTAGTTTTATTTAAAAAAAAAAAGCCAAATATATTGTTAAAACTATAACATTTATTTTTAAAAAGTTCATTTTTTAATATAAAAAATATTAGAGTCACAATGAGACATCATTTCTTCTGTATTTCTTCTGTAAATTAGAGTATAAAAAGAAATATATTGTTTAAATTATAATATTTCTATTTTAATAAGTACTTTATTTTTTATATCAAAAATCAAATCAAAATAAAAAAGACATAATGAAATGGAAACACAGATAAAAAAAACAAAGTAAATTCTATATTGTACTCACTTCAAGTTTATGTAAATATCAACGTTATAAAATAAAGTAAAACCTACTCAACTTTTCTGGTGTTCCCATCATGCACTGGGGCATAAATAATGATTAAGGTTGATTTTCATTTTTTGCTGTTTTCCAGCTGTATTTACACTGTTTTATCATTGCTTTTGTCGTTAGGTTCAGTAACTTGCGATTCTGTTACATCTGGAGTTCATTTTCCACTCTAAACTATACATTCATACTCAAAAATGACCCCCAAAATGTTACCGTCATTGCGTATTGTATACCAAATATTGAATTCTCTGTGTTTGGCTGAGTGCCACATTACTAATTATGTAGATATGGTGTCTACATGAAATCTATTGTATTCCTTACTTAAATGTTTCTGAGTAGCGAATACATTTTAAAAGCATGGTTTAATTCAGTGCTATACTGAGTAAAATCAAAGTATTGCCAAGTTGGCTTTGACCAAGTGAAAATTACTGAAGCTTTTATTGGCCAAACTACAGTTCTTATTTTCTTTGTTAAATTTACTTAGATAAGTAGATTTTACTCAACAACAACAGGTAAATTGTTCAGAGCAGTAAAATTTATTGTAAAAGTTTTATCAAGTAAATCCTACAAGTTAAGTGTAGTGACATATTTTCTTCTGTATTTTGACATATATCAGAGTAAAAAAATATTATAAGGAAACAGATGGGCTGAATTTTCATTGCCAACTTTAAAATAAACATATTAACATTTTGAATATAATAGTTATAAATGTTATTAAATTCTAAAGTATTTAATTAAATTATATATAATAAATTATTTAAAGAATACATTAAAATATATCATTTCATCTTGAAGTTAAATATATTTGTGAAAATTAATATTGAATATGACTGAATCAACCTGACTGTATTTGGTTACACTGGATTACATCAAAATAAACTTTTAAGAGTCAGATTAGGCAGAAATAACTACTAACAACTGCACGTATCCCCAGTTTACAGTGTAATGTAATAGCATGTGAGCTCTTCATGAGAAAAGTCTAAATCAACATTATAGCCTGCAACATATTCACAAACTCTCTCTTTCACACACACACACAGGCTATGTAAAATAAATACACTGTGACTGATCTAATATCAAAGCACTTCTCACAAAATGTAAGCTAAGGAAATCTTTCTGTCTGTTTCTCTCTCCGTTTTCACTCTTTTTCTCTCTTTCTGTCTGACACGCATTCCTTTGCATGTCTCAGCCTCCCTCTCTCTCTCTCTCTGTCTGCCTCACTTGGCCCTTCAGTGTATGAATGTGTGAGACAGAGTCCCTTTTTGTGTTTCTTTGTCTGTCTTTGCTTTGTTAACTCTCTCTTTTTCTCTCACATTCACGAACGCATAAAGCGAAGAATCGCGTAGCTTCAGCTGACCCGCGGAAAAGTCAAAGGCGGAATTAGTGGAGACTTCAGGAAGCAGCCGCTTACTTGCGATGCACAAACGCATTGAAGCCAAAACCCCCCATTCTGGTCAAAACATCCAATTTACTCATCAAAGTGTTTAGGCTGCCGCTGCCGCTGATGGCTGTGACAAGGCCAGAGAGGAAGATGACAGTGTTGTGCTTTGACTTCAACAGTGAAGAAGGGTGAGGCTTCATGGTTGGAATAACACAGTCGGGCCCGCAGCAGATCTCTAATAATGGCAACGCGCAGTCTTGACACCGTAAGCGAGCGGTCTGATGTGCTGTGCGCAATGGTGTCACATCAGGCTAAATACAGAAAACACATTACGTAAATAAGCCCTCTGACCTGTTAATTGGGGCGTAAATCTGCCATAATGAGCTCGTTTAAAACGTCAAAAAAAATCTGAGTGATACAGTGCAAAGCAAGTGCGACGACTGATGGATTACACTTTCATATTTCCATACATTTTAAAGTTGTTGACACATGTAGAGGGTGTTTTCCTACTAAATCACCACAGAACATAAGCCATACTTCTAAAAAGCAAATTCAGATTAAAACTCGCACTCCCTCTTTCTCATAGCCGGCGGTGTATATTCGCGGTCCAGGACAAACAATGATCTTAATCCTCGGCTGGTTTTAGGCATGTTTATAGAAGTGAACTGCAGTGGTCTCTCTGCGGTTTGTGAAATGAAGCCTCTCCCTGCACAGGCGAACGCGTTCTGCCGTAAAATCTCTT
Source organism: Labeo calbasu (assembly GCA_019740295.1). Taxonomy (NCBI): domain Eukaryota; kingdom Metazoa; phylum Chordata; class Actinopteri; order Cypriniformes; family Cyprinidae; genus Labeo; species Labeo calbasu. Next base: position 52,914 of record JAHKKF010533787.1, read on the forward strand.
CTCCTAATCAACCACAGACAACAAGAGAGGAGGGCCGCAAATAATAGTACACGCTGAGCACTGCAAAAAACAAACATCCTGTCTGTGGAAGACGCACATTCCTCTGTCCCTCATATCTTCCTATTTCTCTTCATCTCTGTCACTATTTATTTGTCCTGAGACAGTAGAGGCGATGCCGTTTCATCTCTTGTTCTCAGCATGTGCAGATTCAGCCCTTACTGTGCCATTAAAGGTTCAGTCTATAATGTAGCATTAGAGGGTGGAGCATTACCAGTAGCAACCCCTAGTGACATAAAAGACCTCAGAAAGCCCTTCTTTTTTGCTTAACTGTTTATTTTGCATAACAAAACGTATTAGGAAAGGGGGAAGCTCTGCTCTGGGCCTCCATACTGGGTTTTAGTAATGCAGCCCGCTTTAAAGAATGCAGTATTTGGTTAAACACTAAAGGCGACTTCATTAATGTTTAAACCAATGAAAGTAGTGCTCCTGTTTGAAGAAATCATGTAATCGGCACAGTTTCACGTAGATGTCTGATCAGCCTGATATCGTTAGTATTCATATGTAACATTTACACATACAAACATACAATACTGACATATTAAAATTCTGAAAATTCTCTCATTAATTACTCACCCTCATGTCATTCCAAACCTGCAAGACCTTTGTTCATCTTCAGAACACAAATTAAGATATTTTTGATAAAATCCAAGAGCTTTTTAACCTTGCACAAACAGCAACGCAACTACCATGTTCAAGACCCAGAAAGGTGACATCGTTTCTTCTCTTCCTTGTCTTCGTTCAGGAGATATCTGCCGATGTCACATGGACTATTTGATGTCTTTACTACCTTTCTGAGCCCTGAATGTGTCAGTTGCGTTGTTGTCTATGCCAAAAATATGTTGTCTATATCAAAAATATCTTTATTTGTGTTTCAAAGATTTGGAACAACATGAAAAGTATTCACATATGCACAACTTAATTTTGAGTCCCAAACCCTAACCACTTTGTAACAATATTAAAAAAATACACGTGGAGTGACAATGATTTTAGATAGCTGAAATGATTAATATAACCCCCTTAAAAAGTTTGGGAACCCTTGGTTCTTAATACTGTGTGTGGTTACCTGGATGGTTGTTTATGAGTTTTCCAGCATCTTTTGCATATTTGAACCATTTCCAGCAGTGACTGTATGATTCTGAGATCCATTGTTTCACACTGAGGACAACTGAGGGACACAAACACGACTGTTAAAAAAGGTGCACAGTGAAACACAGTGTGAAGTCGGGGGTGAAAACTTTTGAACAGGATAAAGATGTCCAATTTTTTTCTTATTTTGTTGAAATATATATATTTTTCCATTTAGTACTGCCCTTCGGAAGCAACAGAAGTTACCTGCATGTTTCTCGGAAGACAAATTAGGTACAATTTACCTTGATCTTTAAATCCAAAAGTTTTCACCCCCGGCTCTTAATGCATCGTGTTTCCTGCTGGAGCATCACTCAATGTTTGAGTCCCTCAGTTGTCCGCAGGATGGAAAGAGTTAAAATATTTTAATAATTCCAGCTATTTTTTTGTCTTGTGGACTATATGTACATTTTTTTAATGTAAAATATCTTACTCAGGATAGTACTACATAAAAATAACATGCATTTTGTATGATCCCTCTTATTTTGTTAAAATTATTCACATTTTCACAGATTATGCAAGGGGTTCCCAAACGTTCGCAAGCCACTGTATAAAGATATAATATTTTCAGGTCCCCAGTGTTTAAATGAATCCAATATTTGAGCATGATGGAGAATGAGGTTGATTATACATAAAGAGTTTATGGCCTTTTTCTCATGCTGAGCTATCATATGGTTTCTAATGACTTGGAATATAACGCACAAGTATATGGATTGCATTTATGGTCGTTTTATGGAGTGTTTGTCATTTTTATAGTCGCAGCTGTCCCATAGAAAACAAAATGATTATTCAGTGACGATTAAATCATGACATAATTTCCATTCATTATCGCATTTTAAAGTTCAGACTTGTGTAAAATCCTTTTAAATGACTTGAATATGGCACCAGAAATGAAACAAAACAGAATGAAACTGTTATACTGTAACGTCAAATTAGGTAAAGGGGTTACATATATATGATGGCACTGAATATTAAATTAACAGCACAGTTAAAGAACAATGAAATCAAGCTATTCACTCTATGAATTCAAAATTCTAAGAACCTAAAATATTGCTTATACATTTTAGATGTTGACAATATCTTAACAATGTACACTACTATTCAAAAGTTTGCAATCAGTAAGGTTTTATTAATGCTTTTATTTGGTAAGGATGCATTAAATTGATCAAAAACGAAAGTTAACTTATAATGTCACAAAAGATTTCTAACTTAAAAGTTCTCATGGTTTCTATAAAAATATTTATCAGTACAACTGAAAAGTTACTTGAGCATAAAATCAAGATATTATAATGATTTCTGAAGGATCATGTGACACTGAAGACTGGAGTAATGACTGCTGAAAATTCAGCTTTGCATCACAGGAAGTAATTACATATTAAACATGCGACCCTGGCCCACAAAACCAGTCATAAGGGTCATAATTTTTTTAAATTGAGATTTATACATCATCTGAAAGCTGAATAAATAAGCTTTCCATTGATGTCTGATTTGTTAGGAAAGATACAACTATTTGAAAATCTGGAATCTGAGGAAGCAAAAAAAATCGAAATATTGAGAAAATCACCTTTAACGTTCTCCAAGTTCTTAGCAATGAATACTAACCAAAAATTAAGTTTTGATATATTTACGGTAGGAAATTTACAAAATATCCTCATAGAACATGATCTTTACTTAATATCCTAAAGATTTTTGGAAGAAAAATCGATCATTTTGACGCATACAATGTATTTTTGGCTATTGCTACAAATATACCCATGTTAATACCCAGTTATTTTATATGTCAATAATATTTCACAGCATTACTGTTTTTACTGTATTTTTGATTAAACAAATGCAGCCTCAGTAAGCAACCCAAATTTTTGAACAGTATTGTACGTTTCTGTGTGTGTGTAAACTTGTTCACTCCGAGCAAGGTTTCAACAGGGGCAGGTATACTAATAGACTAGCATCAGATATCTTGAATTAATCCAGTCCTAACACAACAGCCAAACATTTCAGCAGAGAGTACAGCCAGACATGAAGCCAGAGACCATAGCCAACAGAATCGGGAGCCAAAGCGAGGCCGGGCCGAGCCCTGTTGCAAACCCACACTCAAAGAGCTGGCTTACAATTCCCTGCGCTGTCAAGTCCCTGTTGGACGGGGGAAAAAGAGGCTCGGTGACAGCGAGACAGCAGCACATGTATGCAAGTGAGAATGGGTATGCTGTGAGAAATATCATTTAATTTCCAAAGCAAACAGTCATCAAGTTCATGTACAAGGCAACACCCACACACATACACAAAACACAAAGACGGAGAACTATCTGCGGCCACAAAAACAATATGGTCCGGTATATAATGTGGTTAGCTGATTGAAGGCCTTTTTGTGCGTCCTTTCACTGTTCGCTCAACTGTAAAATGATTTGAAATAAATAGAAAACAATCCTTTTTTGCGGTTATTTACATTCGCACAAACAAACTGCTTTTCTCTCTCCGTTTCTGTCCCTCTTGCGTGAAGCTCCAGCTAAAGAGACAGGAGAAGGGTGTGTGAGTCTTTCCCGGAAGTGGTTGGCCGCTGGGTTGTGTCTCTGATTCCAACCCCAAGGAACAATCAGCGGGAACTTTTACACAGACACAGGAAATGAAGGGGTCAGGCGACACACACACATAACATGTCATGCTGTACTGCATGCAGCTGTTTGTAATTCACACTCTTGGATAAATAAAAAGGTTGGTTTTGGGATGTTTGGGAAATCTAAAGGAGCAGCTGTATCCTCTCAATATGAACAGAGGAATAAAGGTGCACACACACACACACACACACATGCTTTCTGGGTAATGAATATGAGAGACATGAAGAATGAAAATGTGTATGTTGCTCCTTTGATGAAAGAACTGAGAAAAACCACCAGATGAAGGAAATGTCCAGCGATGTGTTTTCTTTCTAAATGATCTATTTCATCCTAGCTCTCTTAATGAAGGTCTGAAATATGATTTCATCAGCCACGATAAAGAGAGAGCATTTAGAAATGAGTGCACTATGTGTGTGTGTGTGTGTGGTTATATGAGATGTTCGGCGTGCACACTGCTCTTGTCTCAGAGCCACTTAGCTCTGAAAACGGAGAAGAAAATCTATCCGCCCCTTTCTTCTCCGGCAGCCCTGAAATCAATCTTTTGTGCAATGAGAAATTTGCATTTATTTGCTTGGTTACCTTCACTAAACAAGTCCTAGGAAAACATGGGATACTGATCATGCAAATGCTGGAAGTGTCAACATAAAACACACATCATGTTGATACACTGCATGCAAACAGTCATTTGGTCACACACTCTAATTCTGGGGTTTCAGAGAGACTGAAAAGCAATAACAAAGTGGTCAGTTCTTGTAATCAGACGAACAAATAGAGAGGCTTATTTATTTTCTGAGTAAAATTCCCAATGCAACACATGCCACATTTTGTGAAACGCTATAGCCATAACAATATGTACAGTTTTCAGATGCTAAATACACTGAGTTGACGTCAACATGAAACAGTATTCACAACCTATTTAACACAGCAATGTGATGTACACTACCGTTTAAGTGTTTTTAAACGTTTTTTTTAAAGTAAGTCTTTAAATATTTTGAAATACAGTAAACAGTAATATTATGAAATATAATTACAATTTCAAATATCTACTTTCTATATTAAAATATTTTAAAATGTAATTTATTCTTGTGATGGAAAAGCATGATGTAACATGATCCTTCAGAAATCATTAATGTGCTGATTTTCAAAAGAACAGCACTTATTTAAAATAAAAATATTTTGTATCTTTATAAATGTCTTTACTTTATAAATCACTTTTACTTTTCATAAATAAATCAATCAATAAATAAACCTTACTGACCCCAAACATTTAAAAGGTAGTCTATTTCCAAGTGAAAAAAAGGGAAGAAACTGATTTTATCCAAAGGGGACTTCACATACCAAGATGTAGCCAGACATGAATTACACAGGACACAACCTAACACTTTTTGACTTTCTCAGTTTGTGTAAATCTATGTGGGGTTCAGAGTATAATTTTTCATCCACATTATTTTCACACTTGTGTAGTACAAATATGCCGCTTTGTTTCATAATTACAGTGTATACGTTTTTCATTATTTACCTCAAATGAACGGAAGTGAAATGTGGGGTACATTGTAACATGTGAGGGGCATGTTGAAGTATGACCAAATGACAGCTAAAAATATTATATGATCTGATGTAAAAAATATACAAGACAAACTAAAACATTTTGTCCATAAAATAAAATCATTAACTTTTCAAATAAAATAATGTTGTTTTTTTAAGAATTAAAAATAATCTCATTTTGGTAACACACTGCAATCGTGCTTGGGACAGATCTGATCTCAACACACATCTATACAGTATAGTTCAAAACAACGTGTGCAAATAAAGAAACACATTCAGACATTTAGAAAAACAAAGAGATACATTCCCCTCCCTCCACACACAGCTCTCATAGAACACGAGACACATAAACGAGCCAAAATGCTTTACATTTCTTGAAACATTACAAAACTATCTAAACTGACACATAACAGATTGGAGATTAAAATAATAGCAGATTTGTCTCATTTTAAATGAATACTAAAAGTTTACTTCAGCCAGAAATGTACTTTTACTATGGTAAAATTAATATTGGGCAGTATCTTTGAAAGATTTTTGAATTTTGGCAGTTTTTTTTCGATATAGTGTTGATATGACCATGTGTTTTCTAAAAAATAATATATTTTTAAAACGTGTGTTAAAGCTAACACCATGTTAATTTGTGCCCCGCACTCCCCTGCAGTTATGTTAATTATTTATTATTAGTTAATTAGTTCATTTTTTAGCTTTTATTAGTTTTAATGATCATACTTAAGAAACTTCTAAAATGTTCATTTAAAATAATCAAGAGCTTGCAGGAAAGCAGCAGGATCTGCATTTACACTATATCAGCTAATTTGTCTGCTGCTTATTGATTCTCCATCACAGGCAACAGAAAACGTGACACGTGCTGAACGCAATGACATTTGTAAAGCCTACAGCACTGAGGCGCCGTTTCATTTACACAGAATCACTTCAGAACTTTTAAAAGCCACAAAAGCAAGAGGAAACAGTTCACAAAATGTAAAGTGCTTGGTCTCAGCATGACTGTGCACTCATGCTAAAATATAAAATGGTCTAAAAATAAATCAAAAGAAGGACCACCTTTTATAACAGAATGAAAAGTGCACTGCTGTTGCCTTCCAGACACTGTGATTTCATTTGTGTCCATCTTTGTCATCAGTATCAGTGTCCTTACTGCCATTACATACCATATGGCCTGTGGGATGTCTTCTCCCACACTCAGGTCACATTATTCCATCATGTGATGAGTGCTCGATGACTACTAAAACAATCTTTCAAATTTATATTTTAAAATAGATTAATCTAGTTTATTTTATTTAACTTCCATTCCATCTGATATACATTTTTTCGCAATAACTCAGTCCACTCTTGAATTAAAATTTCCTGATAATTTACTAACCCCATGTCATCCAAGATGTTCATGTCTTTCGAAAAAGAAAAGAAATTAAGGTTTTTGAGGAAAACATTCTAGGATTTTTAGGTGGACTTCATGGTGGCCAATGAGTCCAAATTGCAGTTTCAATGCAGCTTCAAAGGGCTTTACATGATCTCAGCTGAGGAATAAGGGTCTTATCTAGTGAATCAATTGGTCATTTTTATAAAAAAAAAAAAAAAAAAATACAATTTATACTTTTTAACCACAAATGCTCATCTTGCACTACCTCTGTGATGTGCGTCTACAACTTTACGCATTACGTTAGCTCTTCGTCTGTGTTCTCTGGTTCAAAATGGTGGGGTAGAGTGAAACAGTAAGGCTTTTTCTACTGACATACTTTTGTAGGCTATTTGTCCGACACAGAGTCTCTCTCTGATCGCTTAAAACTTTAAATTAACAAGGCTTAACTTTCGTGAGGATGCAGCAGTGGCCCGATCGGGCCAGTAACAAATTGGTCAACTGTCCCAAGCATCTTTTATGCTGGCCCCGGGCCATCGGGCACTCCTTATTATCGAGCCCTGAACTCCATGTCATTTTCTTCTCCAACTTCAAAATTGCCTGGCATCGTTGTTGTACCTTTATTTGTAAAGGGCATTTGAATTGCTTTGCACATTCGCTTTGTAAACACTGGATCTGTACTTTCGCCTATGTCACGCTGGACCTTTCCAGCTTGGCTACTTAATGCGTAACATCGAGCTAGTGCAAGATGAGCTTTTGTGGTTAAAAAGTATATACATTTTTATTTTATTTAGAAAATGACCTATTATTTTCCTTTTCGTAGATCCCTTTGAATCGTGTAGAGCCCTTTGAAGTTGCACTGAAACTCCAATTTGCAGCTTCACCCTGTTGATCCCCATTGACACCCACTATATGAAAAACCTTAATTTCTTTTCGACTGAAGAAAGACAGACATGATCATCTTGGATGACAACTGGGGTGAGTAAATTATCAGGAAATTTTAATTCTGGAGTGAACTAATCCTTTAAGCTTTCATATAGTATGTTAGCTCACTTATTAATTTAAAAAATACACTATATTAAAAACACAACTATCCTTTTACAGGTACACCAAATGGTAAAATAAAACTCGATGGCTTATTTTTCTAGAATGTGATACTGCAGCTGCCTCTCCATTACCTCATCAGTCTTATCAGTGCCTCATCGCTTGTCTAAGTGCATAAATTGCAACAGACAAGTGACAGACAATGTTTAGTAACACAGCAAATTCCATTTAAAGACTTATCTGAGAGAGATCATAAGAGTATGTTATGTCTCAAGACAGTTAAGTCAAAACTAATTTGAGGTGGGAAGGACTATGAGGGGAATTTACGATCACATGAAATAAACTTAACAGCTTCTCCTCTCTGGATACAAACCTCAGTCTGCCTGTTTGGGCATGGCTTGATGTTCACTCTCATGGAAGACACAATTGGAGCAAATGTCAAACAATATCTGAAATCACACATGAGTATGCAGGCAACAAATTCTACATGTTTAAAAGGGCTGCAGCTTGTAAGTCATCTCCAGTCTATGAAAAAACATGTACAGACACAACACACACAAATAATAGAGAACTCATATCCCCAGTCAAATTCGGTGTCAGCTCAGTGATGAAATACAGTTTTATGTGAAAGTTTGGGAACCCCTGGCAGAATCTGTGAAAATGTTAGAGAGATCACACAAAATGGATGTTATTTTTCTTTTAGTACTGTCCTGAGTAAGATATTTTACATAAAAGATGTTTACTTATAGTCCACAAGACAACTGAGGGACTCAAACACAACTATTAAAAAAGGTTCAAACATTCACTGATGCTCCAGAAGGAAACACTATGTATTAAGAGCCGGGGGGTGAAAACTTTTTGAATTTGAAGATCAAGGTAAATTGTACTTAATTTGTCTTCCAAAAAACATGCAAGTATCTTCTGTTGTTTCCGAAGGGCAGTGCTAAATAGAAAAAAAAGATATTTCAACAAAATAAGAAAAATTTGGACATTTTCATCTTGTGAAAATGTTTTTACCCACCGGCTCCCTCAGTTGTCCTCAGTGTGAAAAGATGGATCTCAAAATCATACAGTCATTGCTGGAAAGGGTTTTAAATATGCAAAAGATGCTGGAAAACTGAAGACCCTGCAGAACCTGGAGGTTTTTTCTAAAGAGCAGTGCTCAGTTTAACTGTTCAGAACAAATAAGGGACTCATGAACAACCATCACAAAACAAAAAAACTGTCATAGATCCATGTAACCACACACAGTATAAAGAACCAAAGGTTCCAAGACTTTTGAAGGGGGTTATTTTAATCATTTCAGCTATTTTTTGTCTTGTGGACTATATGCAAACATCTTTTATGTAAAATATCTTACTCAGGACAGTACTAAATAAAAAATAACATGCATTTTGTATGATCGCACTTATTTTGTTAAAATTATTCACATTTTCACAGATTCTGCAAGGGGTTTCTAAACTTTCGCATAAAACTGCTGTTAAAATAAACAAAACAAACAAACAAACAAAAAAACAACAACTAAAACATCAATACATTCTATTGTAATCACTAACGTCCACTTTAAAATGTATAATTCTGAAAAATTTTGAAACTGATTATTTTCCATTTTGAATTCCATTCTTTTATATTCTAATCTGACCTAGTCAAACATAGAAAACACATATCACTGATGTTTTACTGCTCTGTTTCTACCACAGTAGGCTTGAAGTAGGCTTGTGGAAGAAAACAATAAAAGACATCACAGCGAAGCACTGAAAGGAGTGTGCTTTTACAGTGTGTGCAACAATCTGTGCATGGGAAAATTTGTCACGGTTACTTCTTCATCTTTTTATACGGTCTTTAAGACTCCAGAGACATTTTTCATGGAGGATGTTTAAAGCATGATAGCAGATTGAAATTTACTGTATAATCAGTTCTCATAAGGTTAGAAAAAAAAGCATTAAGTCTCAACCTGATACTTCAATGGTAAGCGTATTTTAAGCTATTAAAAGGCCCCACAGGGATGCCCAGACTCCGAAGAGAAAACGAAGGTTTAGCGGTTTCACAGAAACAATGAAAAGTTTTGTGTTACGCTATACTTCCTAATAACGTTCATAATCCCTTTAGCTTGCTGATATCATCGCATCTACTGAAATGAAAGGGATCCTGGAGAGTGAATGAGAAGTTATCACTGATCAAATTCATTTAGGCATATATGGTATAGTAAAACCTCTTTTAAGCCAAAGGATCTGGAGATCCTTGAATTATGTATATATAAATATGTTTTTAAAGTAAACAGCACAGGAACCTGAACTGCATGAGAATTTAATCAGCGTGCCAACACCAGTCATACTTCAGACGGAAAAAACATGTCTGTTTTTCTGCTAAATATGATCTATTTTGATTAAAAACGGATTTTGATTCCAGATGTGTGTGAGTTCCACTTCACATGCCAGTGTGTCCCATTGGCTCATTGGGAAATTTTCTTAGTAGTTAGTGTCAGACAAATTAGCCTGTCTCATGATATCTGGCTTTGAACTGTAGTGTTTGGAGAGTTGCCCTCATAAGTAACAGTATAATGTGTATGAAATATACTGAACAAGCAGACTACTAATATAGAGAATGGATAAATGCAAAATATGTGACTCTATATAACTTTTTTTATACAAAAAAACAAAAAACAAAAAAAAAATCCAGCTGCAGTAGAGTAGAGAACACTGAATTTATCATTACTATTTATCATTTGTGATGTATTAAAAACAGAAACCCCTGAGTGTGACATAAGTCTGACTACCAGCTGTGTCCAGTGGCTCATCACTGATGTTTGATGGGATGTACAGCTGCTGGCCTGCAACTGAACCTGTGTTTATATTTACAGCCATTTTATGTCTTTAATGGACAGAACAGGAGACAGACAGGAAAGTAGAAGGAAAGAATGGAGGAAATGTGATCAGGAAATGACACAATGTCCCCAATGAATGCCACGTGCCACAAACGTGCCATCGTTTGCTACCACTGTGTCTCTAAATCTCAACAGAACCAGTATAAAATGTAAACGTAAAGAAATGACATTACAGGTGGGAGGAAAAAACACAAAAACAGAACACCCAAAAACCCTTTCCCCGAAGTCCTGCCATGGAAAGGTTAATCAGCACTGATTTTTCCCAGGCGTGGATAAATCAAGTTGTTTATCCTAGTTTACTAGTTGGGTTTTACCCTTATGAGACATTTATTCCACTGCTGGCTGTTTATTTATTTGTATATCAGACACGAAACTCTGTAATCAACGCGAATCAAATGGATAACGGCTCACAGAAGCCGAACGAGGCGAGTCTGTACATGTGCGTGCATGTTTGCATTTGGCCTCTGTATTCATGTTTTTATGTATGCGTGAGGTTAGTTAATCAGTAACGCTTCATACGCAGATAAGCTTCCACCCTCGGGATCTTAATCTACTTCTGCACCTTTCACACAGGAAACAGTTACATTCTCTCTGTCTCTCAACATCCCTCCAATCACATCTGCCATCCCACTGTGTTATTTAAGTCTTTACATTACGTCAGAGATTCGAAAATGCAGAAAACGTCCAACTTAAACAACACAGAGCCAGACAGATGTGTGTGAGCCACAGAACTTGCGGTATTTACTGTTTTCGTACATAATGAGCTTGTCCAAAAGCAAATGTTACTGTCTATGTGAAAAAGCTTGTTGATTTTTAAAAGCCTGATTAAAGACAAGAAGAATTTGGCAGTAAAAATGATCTTTTTATCTCTCTCTCCTCTGTCTCCCTCCCTCTCTATATCTCTCTCTCTAATGTTCAGTTATAAATCAAAGCTCA
>JAHKKF010533789.1:7901-19712 GCA_019740295.1 Labeo calbasu
AAAAAAGATTATTCCACTAATAATGTTAAAATCATCATGTGTCTGGCTAAATAATTTAGGACGTTTTACATGATTTATTCAAGTAGATTCTGCTAGGGGAAAAAAAACAAGCCGTAAATACTACTTAAAAATAATATGCATCTGGCTAAATAATTTAGGATTTTTTACATGATTTATTTGAGTAAATTCTTCTAAAAAAATCAAGCCTTAAAAACTGCTTAAAAATAATATGTGTAATATTGTTACCATATTTTTTTTAAGTAGATAGCACATAAGATTTTTTACAGTGTATGCAGTAAGAATAATAGAGTTACTTTTCTGTTTATTCTTCTTTGACTTTTCAGTTTCAGCATTTGAATTCTTCACTGTAACACAACATCATGAATAATACAGTGTAGTGATTGGACTAAACAAGATATTTCTCATAAATAATTGCAATGTATTCTGTGTCTGTTCTCTTTTTGAAGTTTTAACGTCTGGTGAACTGAGATGAGGATTACTATAATGCAGAAAAAAACTAAGGAAGACTAATGATGACAAGGATGCATACTCTCCAGCTCATAGTTTATGAATATATTCTCAATTTGTGACTTTGGTTTAACTTTTTTTTTTTCCTAGAAGAGCGAAATGGCTGAAGAGAAGTGCATTGTTTTGTTGTGTATGAAATGCATTCTTTCTTTCTGAATAAGAATATCTCATTCACCAGACCATAAACACTCATTATAAAATTATACTTTTCCATCAGCTCCCCATAATGTTCTTCATGACAACCTGCCAGGGTATTTGTTTTTGCCTGTCAGTTTGTTGTTGCTATAGATTGTTTTAGTGTGCCTGTAGGAAATATCAGTTTTAGATCTCCAAACTTCCTTTTTGTAAATATTGCAATAATTCTATATGATTTCTGTATGGAAAAGTGGTATTAAATGATTTTTCATGAATAATGATCATACCTTTCTTTTGTAGTTACTGCGTGTAGTAACTTTGATGACATCACTTTCTACGGTGTAGTTCAGTTTCCCCACAGCTGGACATTTGATCTCATACTCAGTGTCTGGTCTGAGATCTGTCAGAGTAGCTGAACTTTGTCCCTGTAGCACAGATTGATATTTCCAGTCCTTGTCCTCCTTCATTTTGTACTGTAACTTGAGCTCTTGTGTTGCAGGACATGATGGAGACACTTTTGCAACCACACTGTCACTTGTGATGTGTTCAGTGACTGAGCAGGATGGTTTTAATGGAGGAGTGAAGCAGGTGGGTTCCTCAGATCCATTTTCATACAGGAGAATGCAGGAACCGGGAAGGTTTTTCATCTCTTTTGATGCAACAATAAATTTAGTTGATTTACATGTATTTGATTTGATTAGGTTTTTAAAGATTGTCAGGTTTCTCCTCATAGTCATTTTGACGTTAGGAGTAAACACAGTTTTTTGTTCAGGATCAGGTGCATTTCCGTCATTGTTGTCTTCTGCTGATAGACTCAGGAAGGCCTTTTGTTTAGAAAGGAGAAAATCTGGCCACTCAAATGATGTGAAAGTGTAGCTTACCACATTTTCAACATCCAGATCCATCAAAATTTCATCTAGATTCTCCTCCACCTTTGCTTCAGAGTCCTTCAGTTGTCTAAGTAATGATTTAATTGTGAGTGATTCTGTCTCTTTCTCTTTCATCCATTGCTCAAGATCACTTCCTCTGAATGGACAGTCATTATAATGACGCAGAAGATCAGTCAGGGCTGTTTCCTTTTCCACATCCCCACGGATTTTTGGCAACAGAGAGCCAAGTTTCTTCATGAGACTTAACTTATAGGCAGAACAGTTTTGCTTCATGTGTAGTATTTTATTACAAAATCCTACAAAAGCCAAAGAAGGTGCGTCCTTCAGAAGGTCACTGCATTTCATTTCAGTGATGTTTAAACTCTCAATTACTGATTCAACTTCTCTGATTAGACCTGTGTGGATTTCTTTCTGAAGTTTTGCAGCAGATGAATGTAGTTTGTCCAGGGGATAAAGCCAAACTCTCAATGGAACTGCAAGTTCTTTGTTGTCTCCCAGTAGTTTTGGAAGATCAGCAAAAACCTTTAAAGCATCTTCAAAAGAGACTGGATTAGATGGTAACTGAAAGTCACCATAAAAAGTGCAACTGAATTTTTGAACAGCATTCTTCTGATGGTCATTCATGCTCAGATCAATCTGTGCACCTATTGAAATGCCCTTTAGTTTCTCAAAAGCAGCTTTTACTTCTCCTTCTACAGCACTCTTGTCTTCATCTGATGAAACTTCTCTATCAAAAACAAAGCAAGCATTTGCCCCATACAGCACAGCCGTCACCACATGTGTGGCTGTATCATTATCAAACACTTCAAAGTGAGCTATATTTCCAGAAGCCAAGTGGTTCATGGTCAGTGCTTCAAACTTGGTGGTTGAATGATAATGTAGAGTCAGTCTCTGTTGTTTGAATGACTTCTTGGTATCGCTGAGATACTTGGCTGCTCCACTTACATTGACGAGCCCACTTAAAAGACTTAATTTTAGACAGCCATCAATGTTCAGTAAGTGAGATTTTTCCTTAATGGAGTCTGAAGCTGTAACACTGAGACCTGTATTAATTTGAGGATGAGCACGTATACTCTGCTGCAGCTGTTCTTTATCCCATAGCGTGATCCCTAACATTGAAAAATATAAGGTTAAAAATGTTAAAAATGCATCCACAGACATTTTCCTCCTTTATCTTCCTAAAGATACCATATTTTTACCATTAATGACCACCACAACTTTGGAATACTGTATGTGGGCAGGATGTGTAACTTTACAGCCCACATGTTTGTAAGTGAAAGTATGTGCATGTGAATAATGCAACAAATACAAACTGTGATCAGAATTTCACTTTTGATAATCTATTTCAAATTATTTATAGAATTTATATTTTTCTTTTTGGTGTATCTTTATGTTATCATTGTTCTATGTTTGTTGTAGTTATTTCCTTTATAAAACTGTTGGATTTAATACTGTATCACACTGCCTGTGCAACATATTACAGGTTTAATTACTTCAATCTGTGGGAAAGGTGTTTACTGTCAAGTAAAATGTTTTATTTCTGCACTGGTACCTGGTATTAGTGCATCTTTTCTGCAGTCATACAGCATCCCCAGCTGGAAGGGTCTCCCCAGAGCTGCAGTTTCAATAACGTTCACTGCCACTGAGTCCATACTGAAGTTAGGGCAGTCAAGCGGGAGAAACAGGACAGCAGTACTACTGCGGCCAATCCTGAAAGCAAATATATTAATTCAATCATGGTCAGTAGTAAAATAATAATAGTATGTACATCATAAGCCAAAAACCTAATAGACCTGGGCTGTTGTCACTCAGCTTATGTTTGTTGATCATCTTTTTAACTGAAAATGTACAAAAAGTGAAATGCCTATGGTTATCAATTAAACAGGATAAGATTCTGAGTTAGTTTTGACATACATAGCCTGAGGAACATATGTAACTGTGCTATGCAAATCTACAACATTTGGATTTTCTGTAAACACTGTCTTCACACATATAATGTAAAATGTTTTTTTTTTTTTTTTTTATTGTAGGAAGTATGAGTGAGAATGTGCTAAAAATAATAAAACAAATCACGTTTTGCACCCTGTTATGCCATCCTTCTGCAGAAGTGCATATGAATTTATATTTGTGATGGAGTTGTAAATGAAGGCTTTATTCAATAAAAAAGATGAAAATATTCAGGAAACACAGAAAGATACACAATCCAAACAAATGCAACAGACAGGACTGGAAGACTGGACACTGAAGTGAGTAAACAGGACTATGAATACACAGAAAGGAGGAACTCATCAGAACCGGAACTAATGGATTGTTGTAACAGCCTAGTGAAGTCAGTGCACTAATGATTTGGGGGAAATACAATGTAATGTAATAGAAAACTGTGGCTTTGTGTGTGTGCACTGAAAAACAAACAAACAAAAAAACAATCGTTTTAAAATTTAGGATACTCTGTGTTAAAAAGGCTGTTATAACTGTAAGAATAAGGAGTCTTCTGATCCCATCTTTCTCTCTTTTGCCGAGACTGAGTGACATACCGGCAACCAATCGGTGTTCGCTGATCAACGTGCAGCCAAACATCCCGCCCACAGCGCTTAGTGCGAAGTTGAGAGTAGGGCTGTTCCAAAATTTTCGGAATCGATGAGATTCGATTCCAAGAATCGATTCCTCACTGTTGTTTTAGATTCTTTTCGATTCTTGTTTTTTTTTTTTTTTTTTGGAGGATCCTAATTTCGCCATGACTGTAGGATATAAAGGTCTTAGAAAGTAACCTTATCATAATATGAAGCTTTATTTTTTAAAAATGATGATACATTTCTGTATTTAAATTGTAATTTTGTCTGAATTGCACATGAAATTAGTCATAGCCCACAGAGCAGCAGTGGACATGCGTTTATTGCATGAATGGAACAAGGCACAGTTCAGCTGAATGATGTGTACTTAAACGGTGTGCTTTGCGTAAAATAAACAAACTGTACACTGAAACAAAATAACCAAAACAACAACACTGATATAAGAGCTAGTTTATCTGTCAAATAAGACAGATCTCTCGCCACTGATCTGTGCTCTCGGCGTTTTCTTTCAGAAATATGATTGGCTGATAGAAAGGTTAAAAAATAGCATATTTAAGATGGAAATAGGACCAAGACCCTCAATCACGTCATGATCTATTCTGTCTTGCAGCGCTCAAAACTGTGGACAATATGGCCGTTTCACCGTAAAATAACTTCTGAATCTATCCGAAAGAACCTTTTCGTGGAAACGAATCAGACTTTTACTATTAGAGAGCAAGGCTGCATCCTCAAACTCAAACGAGCTCAGTATCGACTCTTTTATTCAGTTTATTTTCGTGAATCGATGTTCAGCGACGTTTGATGACAGCAGCCGAGATATGCAGCCTTCTTATGATGCAGCCTTTCGTTTGAGAGGCGCCCGTATAGATAAGCTTTGTTGAACTGAAAACGGCTATGAATGGGGAGTCGATTCCCCTTGATGGGATCGATTCCAACCTTTGGAATCGACTCTCGATTCCCAATGCCTCGGAATCGATTCTTTTTGGAACCGACTCGACTCCCAGCCCTAGTTGAGAGTGAGACCGTCTAAAGCCCCGTTCACACTACAAGCGACGCGATCACATTCATTTCAATGGAGAGCTGGCGATTTCCGCCGACAAGCGTGACATCAAGCTACAGCGACCGTTGGCGACCGGATGGGGCGTGTCCAGCGACGCAACAAAGTTTAGAATCCCTCAACTTTATGCAAATGAAGAGCGACTTTCGGGAGCCACAGCCAAAAGGAAAGGAGACGGTAGAGCTCATGTGATCGTTCTCTTCTCTCAGCCATAGATAAACATACTTAATGAAAACAGTAGGCTCTGCTTCTCATTCGTTTTTGTTTGTATGTACAGATTTAATTTATATTTATCTTATATTTAGTCTTTTGCCTCCAAAATGTTTGAATTTAGCAGCAAGAAACCTGATTCGCTGTCAAGACAGAAGTCGCTGCTAGTGTGAACGGGGCTTAAGCGCTGATGCGGATACTAGCTAACCCTGCCTGCCAGTAGCTTCCTAGTAACCTATCAGACCTTGATTAGCTTGTTCTGATGTGTTTGATTAGGGTTGAGGCAAAACTCTGCAGGGCTGAGGCTCTCCAGGACCGACGTTCGCCACCCCTAATAGCATAGCGACTTTGTTTTCTTCTATTTATTTACCTGTTCAATTGTGTATTTGCTAAATATTCATCATGTATATTTGTATTTACTTTTCATTTTCTGTTTTATAGAAAAACCACATACGAACCCTCGTTAATTACTGAGCTGTTGTGGTGACAAATAAAGGGGTTACTCCTATATTTCAAACACCTTTGACCAAGTCTCTTACCAGACATTGTGGCGGGTTTCAAACTTTCAAACCAGCAATTTACAATAATGAGAATCTGCTACTAAAGCAAACTTTTTTCACTCTGTGTCATCATCTATACATGCCCAGTGTTAGCATTTTAATATCGTTATATCTCAACCAAATTATATGATACAGTTTTGATCTGTGGCTGTTCAAATTAACAATGAAGCCATTATTCACATGAGAGAGAGAAAAAAAGCTGAGACATGAGTATTTTGCCGTGATATTTTCTGTTACGGTTGCTTAGCATAGCACTTACCACTCTTGCTTCTTCAGATATTCAGCCTAGTTGGTATTGTCGTGACTGTGAAGTAGTCTCCTTAGATTAAACTTATGAATACATTTTGACATTGACGTGTCTTTTCCCAGTAAAAAGCTTCAAACAACTTTGCTGTGATTCACTTTTCACACAGATCTCCTGTGCGCTCAACACCAGGAAACTGCATTTATCCATGGATTTTGATAAATGGTTAGATTTTGTTGATACTGATTTCATTTAATTGGTAGGCTAACAGTCCTATCATCAGTGTGAGTAATTTAAAAATGTTCAACACTACGGAACTTTATTTTTTATAAGTAATTGTGAGAGAGGAACTTTTTTTTTTCACTTGAGCACCAGTCCTCCAAAATGTCTGTGCACATCCCTGATATTTTTTAAGACTGTAGCAACAAATTGGATGTGTTATATTAAACAACATCTTGCCCCTAAAACAGTGTCTTTCAATATCTTGTCATACTTCTGATACAATAAACTATAAAAAGTTCACACTTACATATAATAAACTGAGTAAAGGTTTTATGCTTTTTGCTGAGGGCCAGGGTTCTCACCCAAGCACTGATGAGCTCATCAGTGAGACCATACTTATCTTTTCTGCCAAATAACTGTGCCTGCATAACACAATGAATATATGCATAATGAATCTTTCATAATGTCTACAATTAGTGTGTTATAATGAGAGGATTCGTGAGCACGCAGTTTTCCGCCGTTGACATATCGTAGCAACCAAATCACAGTCTATGATTCAGTACTGGTCTGATGCCATTTCGTCCGAGGCTTAGGAGATCTGAGGCCATTTCGCCTAAAGCTTGACTGATTGTGAAGACCTGCAGGTCACTGATTGTACAGCAGATGAGGGGAGGCAAAAAGGCATGTCTGATGCTCGATATTAAACTTGACTATTATATATAGCCTATATTTACAACCCTAAATCAGCCTTAATTTAGAACAGATAATTCAGCAATAATTCTCCCTGCTGGAAAAACTATAGACACATCACAAAATTTGTAATAGTTTTACTGATCATAATGGGACTTGTATTGGTTTTAATGGAAACTGTAATGGACCCTTTGGGTTTCTACTGGTAATTGGTCGCCTTCTATTAGTGGCTTGATAAAACCACTAAATTCCTAATAGAATATATCCCAAAACACACTACAGAAAACCATTTTTAAATGGTTTTAATGGTCAAAAGTTAATGGTTTGTAATGTTTATAATGTTATTTGTAGTTGGAACCATTAGAATTTATGTGATGTTTTATTTATTTATTTATTTATTTATTTATTTATTTTTTCTCAGCAGGGCTGAGGATGCCTAGGACTGGGCAAATGTCATAAAGTCCTATAAATCTTGAACTTAATAGACTATATGACTCACAGTTGATTCGTATTTCATATTTCGTTGTCTGCATTCTTGCTCTGTCTCAGTTTACCCCTTACGAAATTTAACCATGGTCTTACTACAAATAAAACAAACAAAAAAACATGGTTACTATAGTTAAACCATTTGTAGTAAACCATGGTTACCTTTTGTAACGGACATGAAGGAGCTGCATATTTGGTTTGTGCATGTGTCATTGCTATAATGCGCCACTTGGTGTGAGTGTTGCATTAGGTCAGTTAACCTTTACTGTCGCGTGAAGGACAGATTGAGACACTTCACGGAGTATTCAGAAAATTTAACAGCCTTATTTACTTTAAGTTTGGTTTCTAAGCCGATGCTGGCATTACAATGCTTTCATTATGACCAGGACAACTTATTGAGACTTATTCAGTGCTGCTGTGTTTACCTGATTACAAATTACGTGAAATAAATTCTAGTCAGTAAACTGCAGTCAGATACAGTTGGGCTCAATATAATGTGACTACTTCTGATAACTTTTATAGGTTTTTGACGTAATTGTTTATTTGATGTCATTTAAGTAGCTGTGGGTGTGTTAGGTATAATCAAATGAGAAGTTTGCTCTGCTATTTTAATAAGGAAATGTTCTATATAATAGTTATATATAATAGCCCCTATATATATTTTTAAATACAATATATATATATATGTGTGTGTGTGTGTGTGTGTGTGTGTATGTGTATATATATAACACATGTCAGCAGAGTTTTGTATGACATCTGGACATGTCGTACTGTTTTTTTTATCATACAATTATATAAAATAACTGTTGCAGTGCTGCACAACTATTAACTTCTTACTACAAGAATAGCAATGTACAATAGGGTGACCAGTCTCTGTTTTTGGTGTCTTGTCCCCGACTGGAGCTGTCCCCGGAAATGTCCCTGTTTTACAGCACGTTCAAAACAACCCGCAAATACACTGTAAAAGCCTGACCAATTTAGCCAGCTGGCAATCGTATGATTGTGATTATTTTCAACAGCAGAGGGCACTGCGTGCTATACTGATTACTTGGTCGCGCACAGCTATTCATTTTCAACAGCAGAGGGCGCTGCGTGCTATCCACCTTATTTTTCCCATAAGAGTGGATGCAGTCATTTGTAATTTTTTTGTGTCTGGCTTCTGGTCTCATCCACTTCCAGCTATTTTTAGCTGCACGAAAAGCTTATTTTGCTGCTTGATATTGCAAACTAGTGTGTCTTATCATATTATTTTAATGTATTATCTTAATTATAAACACACTGGTTTGTAGTGCAAACTGTTTTACTGTTTACTGCGCTTCGATATTCTTCTCGTTATTTCCCTATGGTGAATTATGAACCAGACGTCTAAGACATTACCAGAAAACAGCTTACTTCGGTGGATAAATAAGGTGGATACTGATTACTTGGTCGCGCACCGCTACTGTAGCCATGAAGAGCTTGGATGAGAGCAGAGCGCTGTTATCATCAGTTATCAAAAGAGACGCTATTATTGGTTTCAAGGTAGCAAAGTAATACTGTTTGTGTGCACTGTATAACAGGGCATTATAAGGATTGTTCTGCACACAATAAGCCTATTAAACATTCATGAAACTTAAACTCCGATATGAATAATATAACAAATAAAAAAACAATCAATTGCACAATTACATTTCCAGAAAGCACATACTTTGTGGTCAAAATGAGCCTAAAATCCAAAATAATAAGCCTAATTAGGGATGGAAAAGATCAATTTCCAAAAGCATAAACATAAAATTTGAAAGTTGTAATTATTGTACTCACAGTTGTGGTAATGTTAAATACAGTTTGATAATAATCTATTTGTTAAATAGTTTTATTGCATATGGTAAGTTTGATCCTCAGACATCACTGTAATTATCAATTATGATATTATTACATGGAACCCACAACAATTAAAAAACAAAAACATATTGTCCCCGTTTTTTAATTCGTAGATACTCACAAGTGAGATTTTAGTGATATTTTGACCCCTGAGCTAGAAAACGTCCCTGGTTTTTGTTTCAGAAATCTGGTCACCTTAATGTACAATGACTTGTTGTCATTCTTACTAATGACAAGTCATTAGTAACCTTCATAAATAATTGCTACTGCATTTAAAAATAGTTTGACATGAAAATTCAAATATTTTTCTATTAACCTATTAGTCTGCATTGCTTGAACATCTGTTTTGAGAAATTATATTGTTCTCCCATTCGAAAATGAATCATGCATAGGCTTCATCCTTCAATTGCTCTATATTGGATTAATGTTGGGAATAGTGAATGAGGGTTTAGGGAGTGAATTTAAACACAGCAAATGACTGAGAGTATGCAGTCCATTGAATATTTATTGCTTGCAGGTGGAGGTGTGAAGAGCGTTGGGAGAGAGAGCCTGGTGTAGGCAGGGCAGTAAAATCTATATATATATATATATATATATAAAAAAAAAATCAAACTATACATGATAATTAAAGTTGACTTGTACAAGGGATAGATGGGATATCATTTAGATAAGGAAATGTTAAAATACCAGAAAAGTTTTTTTTAACCATTTTCTTCTCAAAGGCCTGCAGAGCAAAACTGCTCATTGCCCCTGTAGGGACGCAGATGGTTTAAGAGTCTGGTTTTGACGCATGCTTCTGCCTTGAATAAAAATAAATTGTCCATACCTTCGGGATAAAATCGGATATGCCAATCCATTTATTGTCCATTTGGCATCGCAAACAACAAAAAAAAATCAAACAAACTTAATTTCGTCTTTCTTGTTACAAACAAAATATTTAAATTCAAGACAAAAAAAATGATACGAGTCCTGCACGGTGCGCTCGACACAGCACGGCACGGTCAAAAGGTTTGTTTGACCTTCCATTGCGCACCTGCAACTAATCAATGCCTTACTTAAATACACTGAAAATAATCACATGCCCTCTAGTGTCAAAAACAAAAATTACAACTTAACATAGTGGCTCCAACAGCACCTATAGACTCAAATTCTTTAAAAATGTTAACAAGTGAACTTACTGAAGGATAATAAAATACCAAAGTGAAGATTAATAATAATATAATAATAATATAACCTTTAAATATATTGTTTCAATTAAATACAGATAAATTGAATACAAAGAAGGCCAATTTCACAACTATACATCAGCAGTGTTCAGTAACGTATAATTATTTGTCATGAAAAGACATTTAATGAATGAGTGACGCTTTAGTCACAAACAAAAGAATGGATCATAAAAAGTGTGATAAGCAGAGTTCAAACCCAATTCACAAAACTAAGTTAATTAAAACTTCGTAATCAATACATAAATGACTGTAATCAGACTATGAACTAGGGTTGTCACGATACCATAAAAATGACTGACGATACTATACCAGCTGAAGTATCACGATACCAAGTAGTATCACGATACCATGCAGTATTCTGTTAATTTAAAATTCAGTTCTACAAAATGAATCAAAATTTCATAAATAATAAGATGTAAATGAAAACAGAGAGGATTTTTCTCTGAATGCTTCATTAATGTGAATCAATGACTGGCTATTGTTATCCATGAAATCATGTAAACAAAGCTCTTCATGTAAACAAAAATCTTAGCACTGCACAGAGGCTGCATGAAGTGACTTTTAGATGTGGTATTTATACATTTAGACTGTATTTATAATTGCATAAATACTGTTATGAGATTAATGTTTTAAATACAAAACTCTGAATATAGAAATATGTTGGAAAAGAATGTAATATGGTGGGAAACTTAAAACCGCCAGCAGGTGGCAGTAAGTGTTCATGACTGAATCACTGCTTCATTCAAACGATTCTTTCAAAACAGCTGAATCCTTCAGGAGCGAATCAAATGACTGCTTTTATGAATGGCTTAGTGTATCAGTGATTCGCCCAAGCCAACGCGGATTCGTATTCGAACACAGAAACGAAACAAAAACAGCACTCTTAACTCTTGCTCGTGTCATATTGCTGAACTGTCAGGAGCATTTTTGCTCGCATATCTTGAAATTCCCAAGTTAGCAGCTTGTATATTAAAACATATTCATTTAAAATGTTAAAAATATGTATATAAATAAATATATATATTTATAAGGTTTGAGAAGTTCTTCTCAAACCTTATAAACAGTAACCTAAACAACACTCGCACTCTTTTTGCTACTGTTGAGAGACTAACAAACCCCCCAAGTCAGATTCC
>JAHKKF010533791.1:0-14515 GCA_019740295.1 Labeo calbasu
AAAATTTTACTGTTTTTGCTGCACTTTGGATCAAATAAATGCAGACTTGGTGAGCAGAAGAGACTTCTTTAACAAAAACATAAAAAATCTGGTAGTGTACATATGATGTTTGCAAATATATTCACTCTACTTTGGATAAACAACTTTGAGCCACTGAAGTGTATGCAGCTTCATAGATCATGAAATAAACAATGCAGTTTTGCTTGGTGGTTTGAAAACTTAACTTTGTGACATTATCATGAACCCGGGTTGTAGGGACTGAAATGAGTCAACATGTGGTTAGGTCAGTGGAAAAATATTAGGAGAATCAGTGGAAGAACAAAAGAGAAAAGGAACCAAGCTCCACATCCTCACGATAAGCTCTAACCAAATGAATACAAATGGGAGTCCCAGTCAATCCCACAATCAGCCTCCCTGGCAATCAATCACAACGTTCTGACACCACTCCCACTTCAAACACAGCCAGTTGCCATGGCAGCAGTGTTACTGTGGCAGTGGTGCAGCAGGCGATACCTGATCTCATAACAGAAGGGTTCCGATCTGCGTGATGTAAGGGCTGTATGTGTTCGGTGTGTCACACATACATACACGGACAGCTGGCCTATAGATACAGAACTGCCAGAACTCTCCTACTCGTTTTCAAAGGGGAAACATGAATCAAAGCAAAGACTTCACAATTCGTTTATTATTGCTGCTTGCCAAGGCATGAATCACCAATACTATTGCTCATACTTAGGGTTACGGCTTCGTTCAAATCCATAACCATAAGAATTGAACTTTCGTAACTCATCCCACACTGTTCGTAATACTAACCAGTGGTTAGCAGTGTTCAGAAATGAAGCAAAGTCCTCAGTTTTTTTTAACCTCTTAAGTTTTTAACCTCAAAAGCTCATTTTGTCTAGCTCTGCATTGAACTCTGTGCATTCCGGGTCAATATAGTTAGGATATGTCGAAAAACTTCCTTCAAAATCGTCCTACATCGCTGCAGAAGTACTGACCCAGTGTTTACAAAGTGAACGCGCAAGAAGGGTCAAACACCTTTTACAAAAAAAGGTAAAACAGCGATGTAGGGCGATTTTTCCTGAACCGGAATACACTGAGTTTACGCAAAGCTAGACAAGACGAGCATTTGAGGTTAAGAAGTATACAAATAGTCATTTTTCTAGAAAATAACCAATCGATTTGCTAGATAAGACCCTTCTTACTGGCTGGGATCATTTAGAGCCCTTTGAAGCTGCATTTAAACTGCATTTTGGAAGTTCAAACTTGCAGGCACCATAGAAGTCCACTATATGAAGAACATAAAAAAAACATAATATCTTTACAACTGAAGAAAGAAAGACATGAACATCTTGGATGACAAGGAGGTGAGTAAACTGTCTGTACATTTTTGTTCTGGAAGTGAACTTCTCCTTTAACTTTCAAACCAAGCATATTTCTGTTGATAAATGTGGCAAATCCAGTTATAAAGCCAGCATGGGAAAATCTTTCACCCTCACACAAAATCATACGGATTTCTATTGAAATTATTGGATTGTGCCCACAAATATTCACTAAATAAAATATAGCAAACAGCTTAAAAACACTGAAACACCTTTGCAACCATATACCAACAGAAGAATGGAAGAAATTGTTTAATAGAGTTGTGATTTTTGTTTTCTTTGTGCACACAAAGTATTTTCGTAGCTTCATAACATTCAGGTTGAACCACTGATGTCACATGGACTATTTTAACAATGTCCTTACTACCTTTCTGGGCCTTGAAAGTGTCAGTTGTGTTGCCGTCTATGCAGGGTCAGAAGGTGATTGGATTTAATCAAAAATACCTTAATTTTGAGTGGATAAGTTTCGTTCTAAACCATCTTACAAGGTTCTGCATCATGAAATAGCCTACATTTAAAAAGAGGTGAATGTATTTAACCATCACAATTGTGAAGCATCTAGAATCATTCTAGAATCAGACTATGATTTACTGAATTGAAATAGATAAAATTGCGAGGTGCGTAAAGATTCTCCTCCTATTAAATACATCCTGTCACTTTACATAAGAGTGGCAAAGTGAACAAATTACTATCATTATATAGAGCCCTCAAAATTAGCTGAATAATACTTCAAGTAGTTTCACCCAGGCATTGAACTCCACAGCAAGCAAACAAAGCTAATGGCTGCCAGTTTTCATGACCTTTGCCACGCGAATTGTGCTCTGACTTCGTTTCTCAGGTTTCAAATTGAATCGGATTTTGATTTTTTTCAAGTGCATTTTCTGACAGGCTGGAATGTTAATGAAGTGCGCTGTGGTGTATGAGAGCATAGCTGAAATGTGAAAAATGTCTTTGATGTACCCTTCCTCCAAATGAAAGTGACATTTGGTCCTAGTGTCCTCGTTCATATGATCCGACAACCTTACTCACATCCACAAACAGGACTGATGTGAAGTAGCCTCAAAAGTTGAAAATGCTTCCAATTTACTGATGCGTTTCTGAATTTTCTGAATTTGAGCTGATATCCTTGAACAAAATTAAAGATGAGCGGCTTAATTAAAATCTTGGTATGAGTAGTTTTATGTTATAGTGACACTAGAAATTCAATAGAAAAATGGCTCCCATATCCTGCTCTCTATTTGTCCACATTATTCAATGTTTCATCATCTCTCTCTCACACACATAACCTACAACTGCATTAGAAGGACACACTTCTACCACTGCACAGTATTGTATGTCATACTGCCAAGCTCTAAAAGTGTCTGTCATAAGAGGCTTTTCAGGTGACAGTCCAGGTAAACAAGTTGGTACACATCTGAAAGGTTAAGCTCAAGAGGTGAAAGTGTGTTCTTGTCTGACAACATTAGCACCACCCTAAAGCAGGGATATTAGAGGAGGGGCGGTAAGTTCCTGTTTCTCCTTTTGCAGGGAGAGAGGAAAAGCTGAGGTCTATGAGAGGCCCTCTCTTGCACAAGGTCAGGGGGCAGAGCAGCGTCGCCATTGGCTGCTCTCTCGCACGCCCCTGCGGCCCCCTTTCCTCAGGCTCTGAATGAAAACAGAGAGGGCCAGCGCTCTGGGTGTAGAACGAGAGTAAGTGAACGTGTGAGATAACCTTATTGAAAAAATAAACATAGTTGTTAAAGTGAACCACATCAACTTTTAAACAACATTCTTTACATAAGTAAAAGTATGGGTTCAAAGAATAATTAATACTGAATAACAAGGCTGGCTATGAAATATTCACCATATATTCAATATTTTCTGGTGATATAATGTGAACCAATATTATTAATATTGACATTATTTGAATGTGCTTTTGTTTTGGCTATCAAGTTTTCTTAAGAATGCACTAACAGAATAAGTGCAAACCAATCGCAAATTTAATTATTCGCATGAGTAGATTACATGCAAAGTCAATGGAAAGACGCAAACAGACGTGAATTTGCGCTGAGCGACATGAATTGGGCAACGCGATTGCCGTGAATATGCAATACACACCTCAACTGCGACTTCCACGCAAACTGAAAAATTTCAACTTGAGCGGAAAATTTGCAAGTGTATTAGCGAAGAGTTTATTGACACGTCTGGTTGTATCAGGAAACGGAGCACACATCATAAGACTCAAAAACAAAAAACAACTAATTTTAAATCAATTTTATTTTAAAATTCAATTCATTCCAAAAGTTCAATTCATTTTTGGTTTTTTAATTAACTGGGTTGATGATTTGTTGATTTATGATGCCACTTTTTTACTTAGATGTAACTATAAATATATAGTTGAGGTCAAAAGATTACAAACACCTTGCAGAATCTGCAAAATTTTGATTATTTTACCAAAATGAGAGGGGTATTTTTATTTAGCACTGACGTGAATATTTCACATTTACATATAGTCCACAAGAGAAATTATTAGTTGAATTTATAAAAATGACCTGTTCAAAAGTTCACATACACTTGATTCTTAATACTGTGTTGTTACCTGAATGATCCACAGCTGCTGCTCACTGTTCTTCAGAAAAATCCTTCAGGTTCAAATTCTTTGGTTTTTTAGCATTTTTGTGTATTTGAATCCTTCTCAACAATGACTGCATGATTTTGATATCCATCTTTTCACACTGAGGACAACTGAGGGACTCATACGCAACTATTACAGAAGGTTCAAACACTCAACGATGCTTCAGAAGGAAAATAAAAGTGTATTAAGAGCCAGGGGTGTAAACTTTTGATCAGAATGAAAATGCATACATTTTTCTTATGTTGCCTAAATATCATATTTCTTTCATTTAGTACTGCCCTTCAGAAGCTATAGAATATACTTACATGTTGCCCAAAAGAAAAAAATAGGTTAAATTAAAATTAAAAAAAGTTGAAGGGTTTGTCCTGAAGGATTTTTCTGAAGAACAGTGGGCAGTTTAACTATTCAGGACAAACAAGGGGCTCATGAACAACTATCACTAAACAAAAAAAAAAAACAAAACAAAACAAAAACACAGCTGTGGATAATTTAGGTAACTACACAGTATTAGGAATCAAGCGTATGCATCAAGTGTACTTTTAAATGGGGTTATTTTTATAAATTCAACTATTATTTTCTTTTGTGGACTATATGTAAATGGCAAGGTGTATGCAAGGTGTATGTAAACTTTTGATCTCAACTGTATATAAATAAATATAAATACATTATTTATAATACATAAATACATTATATTACATATAATTTATATTCATTATGGTTGTCACAGTATTATAATTTAGTATCTTTCATACATCACCTTTAAAAATAGGCAGTGGCTATTTGCACTAAGTGTAAATAGTGATAGAGGCTATTTACTGTACACTAAGTGCAAATAGCAACAGATGCTATTTACACTAAGGGCAAATAACAGTTGATTCCATTTACACTAAGTGCAAACAGCATTATTTTCTTAGAGATATGCTATTTACACTAAGCGCAAATAGATTTTACACAATGTTTAAAAAACAGGATTTTCTATTTATAATACTTACTGCAAATAGTGGCAATTAACTGCATCTCAGTTTTGTGGTACATAATAAAACAGCATTCAATAATAATATATTGAGTCTAAATTATAATTATTAAATGGGTGCCACCTTATTGGGACAATAAATCCCTCCCTACATCTACCCTAACCCTACCGACACTTTATTTTCAACTTTCCTGCATTTTTATTGAAAATAAATGCCTTTCTGAAATGAAAGAGAAAAAAAAGTTCAGCAAAAGGCGGATTCGAACTCGGGTCGATCGCATGCACTTTACCATCTATGCCACTGGAGCCATTTTAAATAACCTGAGGGAAAAATTGCCACATTAGGGGCAAAAATTGTGAACAGTATAAAAGTTAAATTCATTTTGATTTAAATTTTCTTATCAACTGAAGGCATTATACAAAAAATAATAATAATATACAATAATGTAAAACTGGCATATTTTACTTTTGCAATACTGTAAAAAAAAAAAAACTATATTTTACAATAAGCATATAAATTATTTTACTTATCAGTTGTAAAATTATAGTACTTAAAGGAGAACTCCACTTCCAGAACAACAATTTACAAATAATGTACTCACCCCCTTGTCATCCAAGATGTTTTTGTCTTTCTGTCTTTAGTTGTAAAGAAATGATGGTTTTTGAGGAAAGCATTTCAGGATGGTTCTCCATAATGGACTTCATTGGGGTCCCGATTTTGAACTTCCAAAACGTAGTTTAAATGCAGCTTCAAAGGGCTCTAAATGATCCCAGTCGAGGAAGAAGGGTCTTATCTAGCGAAACGATTTTTTCGAAAAATAAAAATTTGTATAGATTTAAGCACAAAAGCTTGTGTAGCACAGGCTCTGGTATGCACGTCCACAATGCTACGATTTAGTGATGGGTCGTTCTTGAACGATTCGTTCATTTTGAACGAATCCTTAATGTGACTCAGGAAGAACGAGTCGTCTCGGGAGTGATTCGTTCAGTCGCGCATGCGCAACATCCTATTAGGTTCTGTACTGGAATTACTGTACTGTTTTGAGTCTTCGGGTTTTTTGAGTCGTTCGTTCATCTTATGGGGCTGTCACATGATGAACGAACGACTCCAACCTGAAGACTCGTGAGATGATCTAATCAATTTTTTTTTCTGGTTCACACTTCATTGGTTAAGCTTATGGGGCTGTCACGTGATGAACGAACGACTTAAACCTGAAAACTTGTTAGAAAAGAGGTGAGGTGAGCTAATCATAGACTAAAGACCCAGGTAAACAATTAATCTTTTCTGTTGTTTATAGCATTATAGTTTTGTCTTGTTTGTAGTGTGATCAACGTTTGTATATGCAGTAGATGTGTTAGGGAAGTAACACGTAATATTTTAATTATATTTTGCTAAAATGAACGAAATGACTCGAAAAAAGATTTGTTCATTTTGCTGAACGAAACTCAAAGGTCCGAGTCGGTAAAATGATCTGAACTTCCCATCACTACTACGAATCATGTCTAAGTTCATCGTCTGTGTACTACGGCCCAAAAAGGTAGAGTATGGAGAAAAACTCCATCTTATTTTCTATTACGACTTCAGAATCGTCCAACATTGTTGTACTTTTTTGTTTGTAAACAGCGTTTGACTTACTTGCACTTTCTTAATCTTTGCGCGTTCACTTTGTAAACACTGGGTCTGTAGTTCCGCCTACGTTCCGCATGACCTTTCAATGTGATTCAATAGTACGTAGCGTCATGAACGCGCATCCCAGAGCCTGTGCTACACCAGCTTTTGTGCTTAAAAAGTATACAAAAATTTATTTTCCGAAACAAATGACCAATCGTTTCGCTAGATAAAACCCTGGGATCGCTTAGAGCCCTTTAAGGCTGCATTTAAACTACATTTTGGAAGTTCAAAATCGGGGCACCAATGAAGTTCATTATATGGAGAAAAATCCTGAAATGCTTTCCTCAAAAAACATGAAGACAGAAAGACATGAACGTCTTGGATGACGAGGGGGTGAATAAATTATCTTTTTATATTTGTGAACTGTTGCTCTGGAAGTGGAGTTCCCCTTTAAGACTTCTTCACTTGCAAAACTTAAGCGTTTATGTTGGCAGAAAACTCCAGCGAGACCTTTAAGTGTCTGTGACAACAGGTTTACAAATGCTTCTCATTACAAAAGTGTGAAAGCATAACATGCTGTAATCATCTGCCCACAAAAATGTTGGAAATTATGCGAATGTGAAAATGACGCATAACTGGCGCACGATGTGTTCCCAAAAGCGGATCACCTACCACAAGCGGTCACAAATATCTTTCTTCATTTTTAGTTAAAAAAGCTAATAATAAAATTGCATTTCCTCCTGCAGCGCATGCAGATGTGCCACATATAGCAGAGCGGCTCCAGCAACTATCTGTCAAGTGTCATTTTAAAGGATTATGGTGTATACATTACAGTCCTGCACAGAAACTAGAGACAGCTTAAAATGTTTGTGCTAGCCAGTGCCTGCCCGCCTAATATGCAGACCCCACAGCCTCCTGACATTGATGAATTTTTAGATCTTCGGATAAACATCCTCTCGTGGCCTCTTTGCATAAGTGATATTCACTATTCCAGGGGCTCTTTAGTTTGCCATGCCAACAAAACCCTTTTTTAGGCCTGCAAATCATGAGATGACATGTTTACAGCTGTCAAAATGAAGAACGACCGAGTGCGTGTTCTGAATTACTTTCAAGTGTGCGATAACGGGGGTGATTTGGAGCTAGCTGACATGCTTTGTTCACACTTCAATTTACTTTTAAGTTCTAAAGGTTCCTCTCATTTGGGAATAACAGCTAAGGAAAATACTAGCACGTTTCATGCGTTGGCAATGCCACTGAAATTAATACTACATTGGTTTAGCTTTAAGGTCAACCAAAAATAATCTCCTAACAAAAAAAAAACAATCAATGATAAGAAAGGGAGCTTGGGTCACAAGGACGTTACTCAACTCAAGGTCTCACTGGTTGGTCTTAGAAAATATTTAACCACTGAGAGGAAATTGAAGTCTACTTATAACCAGACTGGTCCAAGTATACTATAGTTTATATGGCTTTTAAACCCAAGACAATAGACATTTAGGAAATCAACTGAACTATAACAAAGTGATGCAAGAAAAACTACAAAAAACAGATGCAATAACCGCAATAAATAAATGTGCTGAAATATGCTGTCATTTAGCCTTTGTGTCCACTGCATGCTTAATGGCGTTGCTAAATAGACATTGCCAAAAATAATTATTTATGTACCAAGTGAACTCAACATAATCTTAAGCAACCAGTCTTATAAAGCCAAAATACTTCACTCCAGATCTGCCTTTAAACATAACGCAGACAACTATGCTTTGATAAGAGCTAACATCTAATGACCGGTCAACACTGGGCTAGCCATAGATCCAAAATGTCTGGCTTAAAGGAACAGTTAAGCCAAAACCATCATTATTCATTATTCTTTATGTCATTCCAAACCTGTAATACTTTCTTTTTTCAGTGAATATTCCACAAATGGACCTTACAGGAAGTTCATACAGCAAGAATACAGTGAAACGTTAAAACTGTGAAAAATGATTACTATAACTGTTTTCTACATTAATATATATTTTAAATCAGAATTTATTCTAGTGAATTTTCAGCACGATTAGCCAGTCTTCAGTGTCACATGATCTTCCAGAAATCATTCTAATTTGCTGATTTGCTGCTAAAGAAACATTTCTTATTACCAAAGTTGTAAATGGCTTTGCCGTTCAATTTAATGCATCCTTGCTGAACACAATTATTTCTACCAAAAATAAGATAAAATTAAATTAAATTAAATTAAAATTTTAGTTTAATTTAATTTAGTTACAAATACAATAAAAAATAAAATGCAATTAAATACAATTAAAAATTAAATAAAATTAAAAATACAATTTAATAATTAAATTACGAATAAAATAAAATAAAATTTAATTAAAAACAAAATAAAAATAAAACGTAATTAAATTAAAATACAGCTAAATTAAATTAAGAATAAAATAAAATAAATAAATAAATATAAATTGTATTACACTAAAAATAAAAAAAGTAAAAAATACAATTTAATAAAACTAAATTCAGTTTAAAATAAAATTAAATAAAATTAAATAATAAATAAATAATAATAAATTGAAAAAAAAAAATTATAATTAAATAAAATTTAATAAAATAAAACACTGACCCCAAACTTCTTTAACAGTGCAAAGGAAGTCAACATCCCAGTAGAACTTCAAAAATGTACTTAATCACTGACTGTGTGTTGGACATAATATGTGTTCTCCTGATTTTATGGCTTTGTCTAAGAGCTCTGCCCAGTTACTGATTAAAACAAACCAAAGAGGCAAGCAAATAATAACATCCTCTGGGCCCCCCAAAAATATCTCCGTAAAAGCACTGCGCAACCGATTTAGAAGCTCCTAAAAAAGGAGTGACGAACGAACAATGTTGTTCTCACCACTGTGATTTACAGCCAGTCTAACAACCAGATTAAAACCTTTTGTTGTGTGTTATACATTCACTTTATTTCTTGTTACCCTCATTTATCTTGAAGATGACTCAAGAAACACAAGCTCTTATCAGATTAGGCATGTCATGTCAACAAACCAACCATCATAAGCACTAAAATTTTTTGCAGCACGCAACTGTGTCAACTTCCTGTCTGTACTGTGAAGTATATGGAAATACTTGTGCACAGCCTACGCACAACCCTCCCCCCAAAAAAAGAGTGGACACTGGCTACTCACCCTGCTCGCGCCGTTTGATCTGCTGGATCTGGTCCACGGTGCTCTTTAAGATGTGGCATTTGTCCGGCTTCACGTTCAAGCTGGCAATGTCGCTCATGTTGGCCGACAGTAACTCGGCCAGTTCGTCAATGTAGCGGCATTCCAGCTCCCGCCGTTGCTTCTCCGCACTAGCAAACAAAAATGAACAGAGAGAATTGTACATTTTTTAGAGCTTTGTTAAACAAAAAAATAAATAAGCACTGTACTTCACAATCACACACTATGTATTTGTAAATAATATAAATATTATTTATCAAGTGCTCAGTAACCTGGGTAAGGAAGGAAACTTAAGCACTGTACTTTATATCATACATTATGTATTTTGAAATATTTTTGAATACATATATAAAATATGTATATATTACTACAAATGAAATATATGTACATTATATATAACTCTGCATTAGCACTGACTTGAAAGAATAAACTCAAAAGCATTGTACTTTACAGTGTAAATTTAAAAATTAAAAATTGAATGTACATAAAATAATATTAAAAATAAAGCTACAAAGTTTAATAAAAAAAAAAATTAAGCAATTATTTAGAACTTTTATTTAGCAAAAACACATTACATGGATCAAAAGTGACAGACATTTCTACAAAAAAAAAGTCCTGATTACACTTCCAAATCCACTACTCTTTATCATACTGGCAAAACCCAATAAAACTAAAAAAAAAATAAAAAAAATAAAAATAAAAAATAAATAAAAAAATAAATAAAATCATAATGTCACCATAATTCTAAAAAATTAATAAGCAATTACTTAAAATATTTTTATTTATTTATTTTATTTTATTTTTTTTTTAGGAATTAGTACTAACTAGTACACATTAAATTTAATATATACATATATATAAATAAATCAACTGCAAATAAAAGCTTGCAAATTCTTTTGAACTTTCTATTCATTATCCTAAAAATCATATTATGTTTTCTGCAAAAAATTGTAAGCGGCTCAACTGTTTTCCACTGTGATAATAACAAGAAATGTTTTTTGATCACCATATCAGCATATTAAAATGATTTCTAAAAGATCATATAACACGGAAGACTGGAGAAATTGCGTAAAGTAACAGGGTAAAAAATACATTTTTTGATCAGATAAACTCAGCCTTGGTGAGCCCTTTTAAAAATATTTTATATATAGAAAAAAAATCTTACCAACCACAAACGTTTTAACAGTAGTGTAACGGCAATGTTAATATATAGTTTTTATATATATATAGAAAAAAAAGGTACATAAAATTTTTATTCATCAAGTGCTCTGTAACCTGGGGAAGGAAGGAAGGAAGGACACATAATAAATAAATAAATAAATAGTAAAGTGTAAAATAAAAAGTGAACATTTTAAAATATTTTAATATATTCGAAAAATCTTTAAAAAATTCTAATGATATTTCACAATCATCACTGTTTTTACTGTATTTTCAAGTAAATTCAGCCTTGGTGAGCACTTTAAAAAAATCTTTTATAAAAAACAAATCTTACCAACCCCAAACTTTTGAACAATACTGCAAATTTAGCATATTTAAGTATATTTAAAATCAAAATATTTAACATTTTAATATATTTTCATTTTAAAATATTTTCAAATATTCAAAAAATATCTTAAATTATGATATTTCACAATCACAAAAAAAAAACAAAATAACATAATACACAAGTAGTGTCAATCGATTAAACAAATTAACGAATTAATCACACATTTATCCTGAAATTAATCGTGATTAATCCCACCTGACAATAAAGTTTTTAATTATGCTTTTATATTGCAATAATTTCACATTAAATGTTAAAATTAATGTAGAAACAAGATAAAGTATAGGTGTGAAACAAATAAATAGATAAATGAAAACACACGGCAATATCTGCCTTGTTCATAATAATGAAAATAACATGAATTCATCTTACTGAAATGCTCATTTCAATACACAAAGTGAGACTTACAATCAGCTCTCCCTTCCTCTGCTGGCACATGAACAACCAACTGCACTCGGAGAAAAAAAAATAAACAAAAGAAAAAAAGCCAGCCTGCTGCTGCTCTGTTATGATGTTTTTAAGACAAAGCATTGAAGTGGTAAAGTTTGGCAGTGGGGCTGAGTGGGCATTCTGCAAAGACTTGGGCCCTGAATAATTCATGCCGCTCAAAGAGCACTATGATCACAAACAGCCCCTGAACCCCGTTTTTCGCGGTCTCAGCGCTCTGCCACCTGATAGAGGCAGAGGATTCTGCAGCTGAAAGGAGGAATGCTGGGCGAGGGGAGACTATAGGTGCGCTCAGGGAAAAACTGTGGGTGGCCTGGAAGCAGAGCGAGGCTAAAACACACTTTTACATAGACGTATCATTGTAGAGCTAATAAGGGTTGGGCTGCATACAGTCCTTGCGCTAGCAGGCATTCCTCAAAGGCTTATGCTGCACATGGGTTATCAAGCTGAGACGAGACACTGAAAGAGAGAGAGGCTGAATAGGAGAGAGAAGGACAGATGGTCAGGGGCTACGCTGAAGTAATGTTAGATATCAATGGAATGCAAAGGCTTCAGATCTGAGCCCATTTATCATCCAGTCAAAAACAAAAGATCGGCGATGGTAAGGTGAAAAAGCGCTGTAACCGAAGGCGTGCACCGTGTTAAAAGCGACTGAAAAGATTTGACAGAAATGGACGCATTCTAAAGACGGAGAATAAGGGGGTTTCAGTGGCCGACGTTTATTCTTCAACGCATAAAGAGTATAGGAACGTGTGCGCGTGAGTGCGTGCCGCACACCGACGGTTGTTGTATGCGTGCAAGGATAAATAAAGGCTGTTCTTTTGATCATTTGAGCACTAAATCAGCATAACACAGTGGTTTCTGAAGGTGTGATGCTGGAAATTCAGCTTTGGATCACAGGAAAAAATTACATTTTAAAACATCCTTCATCCTTAATCTAACATTTCAACAACTATTTTAATAAACAAATATTTTTAAATACTAACAAAACAGTTTAAAAACCAAAGTGTCTAAACTGTTACTCTCTAACATTTAAAAGACTTTTTATACATTTACTTTTTATCATTTTAATTTACTGATAAATACACAAACAAACGCATATGTAGAATAAACACATTCTAAAAACATTAATTTATGGGTAAACAAACGAAAATTCTTAAACGTCGTCCTTATTTAAAATACAATTAAAAAAACACTTTTTTATAATATTTATTTATTGTTTAAAATAAAAAATCTAAACTTCCATCCTTAATCTAACATTTTAATAAATATGAAAAATATTGTATTTATTTATTAATTAAAAAAAACAAACAAAAGTTTAAAAACCAATACGTCTAAACTGTCACTCTTATTTCTAACATTTAAAAGACTTTTTTGAAATTGACTTTTTAAAAAAGTTTTAAAATTGAAAACTGTTTTTAATAAACAATTTAAAAAATATTAATTTATGGGTAAACAAACAAAAAATCTTAACCGTCGCCCTTATTTTAAAAAACACTTTTTAAAATATTCATTTATTGTTTAAAATAAAAAAGCTAAACTGCCATCCTTAATCTAACATTTAAATAACTTTTTAATAAATATTAAAAATGATATTTATTTATTAAAAAAACAAATAAAAGTTTAAAATCATGTCTAAACTGTCACTCTTATTTCTAACATTTAAAAGACTTTTTAGAAATTGACTTTTTAAAATATTGTAAAATTGAAAACTGTTTTTAATAAACAAGTTTTAAAAATATTAATTTATGGGTAAACAAACAAAAAATCTTAACCGTCGCCCTTATTTAAAATACAACTTAAACACTTTTTAAAGTATTTATTGTTTAAAATAAAAAAAAATCTAAACTCCCATCCTTAATCTAACATTTAAATAACTTTTTAATAAATATTAAAAATTTTATTTGTTTATTAAAAAAAACAAACAAAAGTTTAAAAACCACTAAGTCTAAACTGTCACTCTTATTTCTAACATTTAAAACACTTTTTATACGTTTACTTTTTTTTTAACTAATTTTTTACTAATTTAAAAAAAACACTTTTTAAAATATTTATTTATTGTTTAAAATAAAAAATCTAAACTTCCATCCTTAATCTAACATGTAACGTTTTAATAAATATTAAAAATATTGTATTTATTTATTAAAAAAAAACAAATAAAAGTTTAAAATCAATGTCTAAACTGTCACTCTTATTTCTAACATTTAAAAGACTTTTTAGAAATTGACTTTTTAAAATATTCTAAAGTTGAAAACTGTTTTTAAAAAACAAAGTTGAAAAATATTAATTTATGGGTAAACAAACAAAAAATTAATAGTCGCAATGTTCTAGCTTTTAAAATACTATTTTAAAAAACACTTTTTTAAATATTTATTGATAAACAATCGGTCATCCTTAATCGAACATTTAAACAACTTTTTAATAAACAAATATATTTTTCTTTTATTTATTTAAAAACAAACAAAACACTTTAAAAACCAAAGTGCCTAAATTGTCACTCTTATTTCTAACATTTAAACGATGTTTTATAAACATTTATAAATGTATTGATAAATTAACAATTGCTGTGAAAATTAAAGTGTCTAAATTGTCAACCATATTCTAAAATAAAATATTAAAATATTAAAACAGATTTCAAACATTTAAACGATGTTTTATAAACATTTATAAATGTATTGATAAATTAACAATTGCTGTGAAAATTAAAGTGTCTAAATTGTCAACCATATTCTAAA
>JAHKKF010533793.1:0-10883 GCA_019740295.1 Labeo calbasu
ATGCTACCACCACCATGCTTGACTGTAGGAGAGACACAGTTTTCTTGGTACTCCTCACCAGGGCATCACCACACATGCTGGACACCATCTGAGCCAAATAAGTTTATCTTAGTCTCATCAGACCGTAGGACATGGTTCCAGTAATTCATGCTCTTGGACAGGTTGTCTTCAGGTTCAGAAGAGGCTTCCTTCTCGGATGATGCCAATGCAAACCAACTTGTTGCAGTGTTCAGCGTATGGTCTGCACCTGACGCACAGAACGAGTACTCAACTTTGTTGATCGACCCTTGCGAATGGAACCTGTCTTGGAAAACCTCTGTATGACCCTGGCCACAGTACTGTAACTCAGTTTCAGGTTGTTACTGAACCTCTTATAGCCTAGGCCATCCTTGTGGAGAGCAACAATTCTAATTCTCAAATCTTCAGAGAGTTCGTTGCCATGAGGTGCCTTGTTGAACATCCAGTGGTCAGTATGAGAGAATTGTACTCAAAGCACTAAATTTTAACTGCTCTAATACAAGATACACTTTACACAACTTTGTATGGTATTGTCAAGCAGACAAAAACATGAACATGCTGAATAGGACATGTGGCTTTGCATGGTTAAATGACATAGTGCTGTTACCACTTAGGGTGTACTCACTTTTGTTGCCAGCTGTTTTGACAATAATGGCTGTATGTTAAGTTATTGTCAGGGGACAGTAAATATACACTGCTATACAAGTTGCACATTGACTACTAAAATATATCCAAGTTTCATTTCTATAGTATTGTTCCATAAGAAGATATACTAAAACGTTGCTGAAATGTGATGGGTGTACTCACTTTTGTGAGATACTGTATATACTAAAATGAAGTTGTATAATTATTTCATAAGCGTTTTCATTTGACCAGTGATTAGCCATGTATTTAACTGATGACTTGCATTTCTTCTGTAATGTACTTCTGTACATTATTTTTTTGTGTAAATATTGATTTCTTTCTTTACTTTCTTCTAGTTTTAAGTAGCAAGTTAATCAAGTACTTTTTTTCATTATAAAAATGTGACGAGTGGTAGTGTTAGCGTTTATCTATTATTAACTGTATATAAAGCTAGAAAATGTATGTCCATTTTGATAACTAGCTAAACCCGTATGTGTGTTCGCCATATACAATACATTCATGTGAAAAAGAGAACAATATAATGTTAGGCCTCCGTCTCAACTGTTATTTTAATTAGTAAATGCACACAAAAAGGATATTTACATACCATAACACTATCTACACTCTACAAGCACTATTGGAATGATATTTTGAACTGGCAAAAGTGTTGCATGTGGAGTGTAACTGATCTCTATCCTCTTATGTCTCACTTCCTCTTATCCAGTCTCTATTTAATCTTATTTCTCTCTTTCTCAATCTCCTTCCCCTCAGTAAGCCCCACTAAAGAGATAAAGGTGGTGTCGGCAGTACGGAGGAGCAGTATGAGCAGTAGTTGTGGCAGCAGCGGTTACTATAGCAGCAGCCCCACACTCAGCAGCAGCCCCCCAGTGCTCTGCAACCCAAAATCTGGTAAGAAAACCCCCCTTCTGTGCCCAAACACTGCACATACATCAACTTATTTGGGTATTTCTACATAAAAAATGACGATCTTGTGCAAAAATGATGATTTCTTGTTGCCTTTATGCTTCTTAAAGGCTCATCCAAAAATAAAAATTACCCCTTGATTTATTCTCCTCTAAGCCATTTCGATTCGTTTTCACTTGCTGTAAACAAAACTTGGATCTTGCAAGACTGGCATATGCTCACCGAAGCTTACACTACTTCTATATCACAGATTCTACGTTGTTATAACGCCACTCTTTTGTCAACGTGTGTACGACTGTTAGTGAAAGCTAGAGATTACAGTTTCTAAAGTAAAAAATATGGATTTTTTTCTTACAAAAACACATCGCATCACTTCAGAAGGCCTTTATTAACCCGCCGGAGCCATGTGGAGTACTTTTTATAATGGATTTATGCAGTTTTCTGGACTTCAAAATTTCAACACCCATTCACTGCCATTATAAAGTTTGGAAGAGCCAGGACATTTTTAATATAACTCCGACTGTATTCATATGAAAGAAAAAAGACATATACACCTTGTATGGCTTGAGAGTGAGCAAATCATAGGCTAATTTTCATTTTTTGGGTGAACTTTTTTACTTTTAATAATGGATTAATGCGCTTTTTTGGACTTCAAAGTATCAACACCCATTCATTGCCATTATAAAGTTTGGAAGAGCCAGGACATTTTTAATATAACCCCGACTGTATTCATCTGAAAGACGAAAGACAAATACACCTAGTATGACTTGAGGGTGAGTAAATCATAGGCAAATTTTCATTTTTTGGGTGAACTATCCCTTTAACTTGAATGTGTACATTAGCATACCAGCTAGTGTTACTTTTAGCACTTATTTTTACACTATCTCTGCCCTCTTTTTGTGGTTAAATAAAATGGCCCTACTTTTTATAGCACCAAAACACTGCATTTCTCAAGCCGCAGACGACTTACTGAGTTTCTGTAAACCATATGCTACTCTTTGTGGGCTCTATAATTTGCTTTAGCTTTCTCAATGTTGTTTGTGGTGTGTTACTGTTCCTTTAACAGAACATGCTGTGTAGAGCGTGTCATATATCTGCAGCAGATACGGTAGACGTCTGCTATGTTTCTCAAGGGCTCTGTGGGTGGGTCAGAAGGTTGTGTGCTTTCGGACCATAAAGCCACATCAGCTAGTTCTCCCTCTGTTCCGTTGGGCCTTCCTGCACTGTAATTGTGCTTGTTCATAGTAATTCTAAGAAGCGTCGACTGTGTACTTCCCATGACCTTTTTCACCCCTCTAACAGAGATTCTACTTGTTAGCTTGTACCGGCAGAATGAGTTAACAAGATTATATTCAAAGGAATAGTTCACACGGTAGATCAGTAGTACAGAATCAAATTTGTTTCAGTGGTATTATAATAGTGTGGTCACATTTACCATTGATCTGCGAAATTTTGTGGGCGAAATCCAGTAATTTCAATAGAAATCTGCTGGAGGTTCATGTGAGGGTGAAAAAGTTCCCTTGTGTTCAAGTTAGTCATGCAAAATCTACACTTTGACAAACAGAAAGCTGCTTTGTTTAAGAAAGTGACTACTGTGTGAGTGATTCTACACTATTGCTAATCAACAGTGGACCTTTTTCCTGCAAGATTTCACTGTAATTTTGCTAATATGTCCGGAGCTTGAGAGTTAATAGCCTTGTTCTACATTTACACATTAAATCCCAACGTATACTTCAGTTTTGACATTGTGTATATGTACAGTCAAGCGCATATGACATTCAAAATGTACTATCCCTGATAGCGCACGTACATCACAGAGACGTCTATTTGACATCTGCATTTACATCTGCAAGACGTATTATTTAGAGTGTTTGCTCTTCTGTAATACGTCTAGAGGACATTTCCTATCAGATGTCAAATAGACGTCTATTAGATGTCTTTAAGATGTTTATGGTTTAGAATGTATGTAAAACCGACATCTTACAGACGTCTGTCAGATGTTTGTACACAGCAGATGCTTTCCAGATCAAGTCATCTTGCAGACATACATGTGCTATCTGGGGTGATACCTTCATTATTCAATCAATTGATCATACTTCTTTGTTATACTGTGATCACTTGATCTGGAAAGCATCTGCTGTGTACAAACATCTGGCAGATGTCTATAAGATGTCAGTTTTACATAAATTCTAAATCATAAACATCTTAAAGACATCTAATAGACGCCTATTTGACATCTGATAGGAAACGTCCTATAGACGTATTGCAGATGAGCACACACCCAAAAAAATATGTCTTGCAGATGTATGAAATGCAGACATCAAATAGACGTCTCCATAAGTGTATTCTATCAGGGTACTGTCTGCAACAGAAAAAGAACCAAAACCCACAAAGACACTGGCCAAGCAGATAGATATAGTAAACAACAGGATAAAAATGACATTATTTACGTTTTTGCCACCATTTTATTGTGTACAGAAAGCACACATTGTCTTTCTCCTGTACATTGTACAAACACACTTGCACAGAATAGTGTTGCTAGCACTGCTCTAATTATTTATCAGTAAAATAGCTATTAACTTAAAAGCTACAGAACATTTCTTACTAGCTAAGAAATAACAGCGCTGTTCTTGAAACAAATTAACTTACAGTTTCGCTGTTAGTAGAAATGTGTGTGAGTCTCTCTCTCTCTAATAACTTAATTATTAACTGCATTAGTCTGCTATCAACAGCTCAAGTCTCCGTTACTAGGTCTAATATGACGTTTTGGAATTAGCAACATAGGTGTGGAATGAGATGCGTAAGAAATTAATCCTACACACAAGAGCATTTTAAGGACAAAACCCTGACAAGAGTCTTGATATACAACATCTGAGCAATATTTGAGGTGTGGTAGCTGTAGTATAAGCGGAATAGTTGACTCTGGTCCATTGAAGTATTAGAAACTAATGCACACCGGAATGTCCTGGCCGCATCACCACCTTGGGTGTGCATTGTCTTCTTAATGATTCAATAGACCAGTGTCAGTTATTCCTTACGTAATATTTCCCTGCAACAAAGCTCCAAATATGGTATCAAAGATGTACAGGGTTCAGTTATAATATGACAATGCCATTTGACACAAAACACAAATGTGTCGATTGTATGGCTACAGTAGACTTCTCTATACACTACCAGTCAAAAGTTTGTGAACTGTAAGATTTTTAATGTTTTTTAAAGAGGTCTCTTCTGCTCATCAAGCCTGCATTTATTTGATCCAAAGTACAGCAAAAACAGTAATTTTGAAATATTTTTACTATTTAAATAACTGTTTTCTATGTTAATATATTTTAAAATGTAATTTATTCCTGTGATTTCAAAACAGAATTTTTAGCATCATTACTCCAGTCATATGATCCTTCAGAAATCATTCTGATATTCTGATTGCTGCTCAAAAAAAAAAAAAAATATTATTATTATTATGTTGAAAACCGCTAAGCAGATTTTTTTCAGGTTTCTTTAAAGAACAGAAAGTTAAGAAGAACAGCGTTTGTCTGAAATGGAAATCTTTTATAACATTGTAAATGTCTTTATCATCACTTTTGATTTAAAACATCCTTGCTAAATAAAGGTATTCATTTCTGTAATTTCTATATTAATTTATTAATTTTGGACCTTTTAGATATTGACAATAATGATCATTTAAAAAATGTTTCTTGAACAGCAAATCAGCGTATTAGAATGATTTCTGAAGGATCATGTGACACTGAAGACTGCTGAAAATTTAGATTTGATCACAGGAAAAAATTACATTTTAAAATATATTCAAATAGAAAGCAGTTATTTTAAATAGTAAAAATAGTTCACAATATTACTACTTTTGCTGTACTTTGGATCAAATAAATGCAGCCTTGGTAAGCAGAAGAGATTTTTTTTAAATGAAAACTCTTACAGTTCAAAAACTTTTGACTGGTAGTGTATAATATTGATCATATAAAATTTCTGTGCTCATCGAGGAAAAAAAAAAATCTTACAGATTTAAAACGAGTAAATGATGACAGATTTCCATTTTTTCCACCACCCAGTGACTATTTTACGAAAAAATCTAAGAAAAAATAATTGGAACAGATTGTAAAATGCTTTTTCTCTTTACTCTCCCTTATTTTACAGTATCTCAATCTGTTTTATCCAACTGTATCTCTGTATCTTATGGGTGAGTGTTTGTGTGTGGAGTAGTAAACTCTCTGACCCATAAAAACTCTCAGCCTGAGAACTTTGAACAGTAGTAGTACACGAGTAGTGTGTGCGTGTATGTGTGTGTGTGTGTGTGTGTGTGTGTTTGAGTGTCTGGCAAGAACACGTCGTCCCCTTCAGGAAAGGCAAGGAGCACAGCCAGCAGGCAGAGAGACAGAAGAACATTTTATACACACACACAAACCGAGGGCCCTCCTCCTCCACCACCACCAAATTAGAACATTGGCCTCCATGGCGATCCAAGGCGAGCCTGAAGCATGCCTGCAATGAAGCATTCCACACCTACCACATGACTCAGCCTTCACTTCACCACAGCACAGCTCCCGCTCCACAGTCTGTCCCGGTACAGTGAGGCCCACTGTTAAAACCAGACCTGTTTTTTGTCCAACAACAATGCAGATATAAAATGCAATCTGTCATCAGAGCAGATAATGTTAAAACATGTTGTACCTTTTGAATTTGTGAGAAAAATTGGCTGCTTTTCCAGATATTGTGTTTTTTGCTTGTGTGTTATTTACACGAAACACCGGTACGTAAGGAGACGAGCATGTTCTGGGTTTGGCAGGACTGTTGCCTGCCTCTAATTGGTTAGTTTGCTCATCCAATCCTGAGATTACTAAACTCTCCTCCCAAAATGGATGAGAACAGAATGAAAAAATGGATAAGCGAGAATGAGAGAAACACAGTAAGTCCTGATAATATCTGCTTATACATGTTATTAAGTTGGCTTGAGAAAGCCAGTTTACTGATCTGCTATATAAGCTTCTTCTTCTTCTTCTGAGCCAAAACTTATTCAGTATCTCCTCCTAGAGCTTTAAAGTTACAACCACCAATCTCGGGTCAGACCTTCAGACTGATCTGAAATTAGTTGCTATATTTTTTCTGACTGATCTGGCTTAGGGTTTTTGAGAACCAGACTATTAAATCCACCAAAAATGCCACAGACTTTCACTGAGGGGGTGAA
The DNA here is from genome assembly GCA_019740295.1 of Labeo calbasu. NCBI lineage: Eukaryota > Metazoa > Chordata > Actinopteri > Cypriniformes > Cyprinidae > Labeo > Labeo calbasu. The sequence goes on from JAHKKF010533793.1 coordinate 6,764, forward strand.
AACTTTTATACAGAGTGACCTATGGTGCATCTAAGCTGTTTAAACCCCCCCCCAGCTAAAACCAGCCTAAGCTGCTTTAGCTGATCTAAAGTGGTTTTGACCAAATTTTAGCTGGTCAGACTGGTCTTGGCTAGTCAACCTGGGAGACCTGCTAAAAGACCAACCAAGCTTAAACCAGCTATTTTCAGATTAAACCTGCTAAGACTAGGCAGCCAGTCAGCTGAATCAGCTGGTTTTAACTGGATTAGCATAGAAACATGCTAACAACATGCTATTAACTTGTTAATCATGTTAAAATCATGCTAGTAACTTGCTAATCATGCTAACATGTTAATAACATGTTAATCATGCTAGAAACATGCTAACAGCATGCTAATAACATGCTAATCATGCTGGAAAAATGCTAGAAACATGTTAATCGTGCTAGTAACATATTAGTAACATGCTAATCATGCTAAAATCATGCTAGTAACATGTTAATCATGCTAGAATCATGCTAGTAACTTGCTAACCATGTTAACAACATGTTAATGACATGCTAATCATACTAGAAAGATGCATGTAACTTGCTAAACATGCAAATCATAGCAAGTTACTAGAATGTTATAACATGATTAGCATTGTTACTAGCATGATTACGAGTATGATTTTAGCATGAATACTTTAGTGAAAAAAAACAGCATATGCTGGTAGGTAGGTTTTGATGCTAGAACATTCTAGTAACTTGCTAACCATGCTAATTGCATGCTAATCATGTTAAAAACGTGCTAGCAACATGCTAGTAGCTAACAACATGCTAATCATGCTGGAAACATGCTAGCAACATGCTACTAGCATGCTAATATGTTAGAAACATGCTAGTAGCATGTTAGTAACATGCTAATATGCTAGAAACATGCTAGTAACTTGCTAATCATGTTAAAATCATGCTAGCGACTTACTAATTATGGTAGAATCATGCTAGTAACTTGTTAACCATGCTAACAACATGCTAATAATGCTAGAAACATGTTAGTAACATACTAATCATGCTAGAAACAGGCTTGTTAAAACCATGTTAACGACTTGCTAATCATGGTAACGACACGTTAGTAACTTGCTAATCATGCTAACCACATGCTAGTAACTTGATAGTACCATGTTAGTAACATGCTAATCATGCTAGAAACATGCTAGTAACATGTTAGTAACATGCTAATCAACATGCTAGTAACTTGCTAATCATGTTAAAATAATGCTAGTGACTTGATAGTATCATGTTAGTAACATGCTAATCATGCTAGAAACATGATAGTAACATGTTAGTAACATGCTAATCATGCTAGAAACATGCTAGTAACTTGCTAATCACGCTTAAGTAAAGTTAGCGACTTGCTAATCATAGTAACCAAATGCTAGTAAGTTGTTAATCATGCTAGAAACATGCTAACCACATGCTAGCAACTTGCAAATCATGTTAAAATGCTAAAAACATGCTAGCAGCATGCTAGTGACATGTTAAATTATGCTAACAAGCTAATTCATGTTAAACCATGCTAGCTTCATGATAATTTAGGTTAAATCATGTTAGCAACGTGGCTAAACCATGCTAAATCAAGCTAGCAGCATGGCTAAACTATCTTAAATCATAGTAGCAACATGCTGATTTACGCTGGAAACTTCCATTTCAACAATTAACTTCAAACTTTAACCTTTTCAAAGCTATTTCAAACTTTCAGACAAGGCTTTCTCAAGCCAACTTCAACATTTGTCTGGAAACTTTACTCATCTAGTATAAATATTCTGTCTCTCTCTGTCGTAAACACGCATAATCCATTCTCCCTGCTTTAAAAAGGAAGTGGCATTGTGTGTGAACGGTTTCAGGCATGTATAGAGTGACTTTGGTAGGGAAATAGAGAGGCCCTCATAGTTAAAAAAAAACCTTGGCCGCTTAGAATGGCCAAGGACCGCCCAAGAAGCCATATGATTGACAGGTAAAGCCCTAACCAATCACATTTTGTTTTATCATATTTAGGGGCGTGGAAATGTCCCCACAATAACAGAACGGTTTGTTAAACTCTTGGACATGTTTTAAAGAGGCAGTGCTCCGCATTTTACATATTTCGTATGAAAATTCAGCATAGTTGATCCTGATAAGTGCTGATTGTCACAGTTGTAAACACGACAACTTTCTTCTTCCATGAGGGGGTTTAGCGTCACAGCTTTTTTGTTTCCAGGCGGAGTGTTAAAGATCACAAAACACATACGTCTCCTGGAAATAATGTTGAATTCAACCAATCAGATGACGACTTTGAAACTCCTGAAGTGTTTCTAATTTCATGGCCGTGGACTACTACTCTATAAACTGTGCTCTGATCAGCCAGTCAGGATCCAGTCAATAGCTGTGCAGTATGGTCCTGGATTGTGACCAAGTGGTTGAGGGTTTGGCTCACTTATTACATTACTGATGAAGAGATCAGGCTGATTAGAACCTCTTGTGCTAAATTAGTCCTTCAGAGTGATGCCACAACCTCATTACTTCATTAAACACAAACCTTCAGTGCTCCATCACAGCTTAATTACTCTCTGTCTCACTCTGTCTTCAAAGAAGCACATGTTTTGGTTCAGGATGTCTTTGTGTCGACTTTTTAAATGAGAGACTATGGACTGCAGTATTACGTGTTACAGTCGTGAATGAAACTCAGTGTTGTTGGAAGGAATAGATGAACCTGATTCTTTTATACCATTTGTTAAATAGTCACATGCTTTACTGTAATGAAAACGGAGTTCATGACTAAGGAACACTGTGTGTGTATTATTTACAGTGCTGAAGAGACAAGTGAGCCCAGAGGAACTTCAGGCTCCTGGTGGAACTTACATAAAGAAGACATTCACAGTAAGTCACACACACACTCATGCCAAATGTGCTCAGACTCCAAGCTCTAATTGCATAATTTACTCTGTTTGGTTCTGAGAATCCATGTACACAGAGGAAAAAGTTCAGAACTAAAAATAGTGAGAGGAAGTTGTTCCTCAGATGCATGTGGAGATGATTCGCATCCTCAACTGGATCAACAGGAAAATCCAATTTAGAAACCTTTGAAATTTGATACTCTGTCATTAGCTGTAATGTTTTTTTTTTTTTACTGTAGGTTGTCATGTATTACATGTACACCATCTGAATTTAAATTTTATAATGGCCAAATACATATACACTACCGGTCAAAAGTCTTTGAACAGTAACATTTTTAATATTTATAGAAAAAAGTGCATTTATTTGATCCAGAGTACAGCAAAAACAGTAAAATATTGTTACTGAAATATTTTTATTATTTAAAATAACTGTTTTCTCTTTGAATTCAAAGCTGAATTTTTAGCATCGTTACTCCAGTCACATGATCTTCAGAAATCATTCTAATATTCTGATTGGCTGCTCAAAAACATTTATTATTATTATGTCATTAGCTTTGTGTTATTTGTATTTTATATTACACTTTAAAATATATTCAAATAGAAAGCAGTTATTTTAAACAGTAAAAATATATTTGACATTATCCAAGTGCATATAAGACATTAAAATTTAATTAAAACAAAATAATAAAATTAAATAAAAATATATAACATAATATATATAAAATATATAAAATAAAATTACATTAAAAAAATAGGAAAAAGTGGCTGTTTAGGTGTTTAAACTTAAACTTAATATGTTAATGTGTTTGGATGTATGTGTTTGCAGATTGTGGGAGATGCAGTGGGCTGGGGATTTGTGGTAAGAGGAAGTAAACCCTGCCACATCCAGGCAGTGGACCCCGGTGGACCCGCTGCTGCCGCAGGAATGAAGGTACAGTAGTCATCCTGCAAAAGAAAATTTATTATAGTGAGAAAACAGCAGGGGAGTGCAGGGCGCAACCTAACACTTTTTGAATTTTTGTGTAAACCATATAATTTTTTATCCACGTTAATTTCACACTTGCCTAGTACAACTATGTTGCTTTGTTTCATAATTACAGTGTATACGTTTTTCATTATTTACCTCAAAAGAAAGGAAGTGAAAGGTGACAACATGCCACATAATTGGGATACATGGTGTGAGAAGCATGTTGTAACATGAACATATGTCTTCAGTCGTAAAGAAATT
>JAHKKF010533796.1:0-41487 GCA_019740295.1 Labeo calbasu
AGCAAAGGGTCTGAATACTTAGGACCATGTGATATTTCAGTTTTTCTTTTTCAATAAATCTGCAAAAATGTCAACAATTCTGTGTTTTTCTGTCAATATGGGGWGCTGTGTGTACATTAATGAGGAAAAAAAATGAACTTAAATGATTTTAGCAAATGGCTGCAATATAACAAAGAGTGAAAAATTTAAGGGGGTCTGAATACTTTCCGTACGCACTGTATATACATATATATATATATATATATATATATATATATATATGATAGAGGGTCCGAATGATGGTTGAAAATAAGGCTAATGTTGCTAAAGCTAACATTGTCTCTGCCTGTTTTTATTGATGCTGCCTTCACATGCTACCAGAATGATTGTAAATAGAAATGTGGTAGTTAAAAATTGCTTATGAAAGCAATGTGAAGTCGACCGCTAGAATTTGTTGAGTTCATAATCACAAGTGGGACTTGTAAAGATTTTGATAGCAAGCGATGGAGCTATTTTTATTTTTTTTTTTTAAATCGCGCTATGCTTCCTGTCTGTGTAATTCATAAACACACAGTTATTATGCACAGTACACTTAGATGACTGACTTTTAAACCAATTCCAGTTCAAACATATGAGGCCGAACAGCACTACTGAGAGTTTTTGACATTTTCAGTGTGTGAGATTGTCTTGTTTTGTTTTTGCCAGCTCTTGAAGCTCCGCCCTTTTCTGAAAAGGGGGCTGGGAGCACCACCTCATTTGCATTTAAAGGGACAAACACAAAAATGGCACATTTTGGCTCGTACCCTAAAAGTGTCCAAGTTGTAAAAAATTAAACTTCACATACACACTCTGGGGACATCAGGGATTTATTTTACCTATTCTAAAAAGGGGACTAATAGGTCATCTTTAATTGTGCAGTGGCTTTTTTTTTTTCCAATTTGGTGGCCCTAAACCCCATGTTAATTTTCATCCCGTAAGTCTTACACACGCTCCGCCAATGGTAGATTAATCTACAATGACTAGCATGTTGCATACTGTATACATAAAGGACAATTTTAACAGTACAAAATGACAAACTGCTTACATCTCCATAAATTCTCCATGCAGTGTAGAGAAGTAGTTCCTCATGTCTGCCAAAGCAATTTTATACTTCGAACTGTAAAACAGTGACTGTATTCATAGAAACACATCTGCACAAACTAAGAAATCATTCATATCCTACCAATGGAAATGTTATAATGAGTAAAACAAAACAGTTTAAAATATGTGCTTCATCAAGAGTAAACATAGGAATGAAAATAAACAGCTGTTTGAGCCATTTTTGTGTCCGCCAGGTTGTGATTCATTCTGCAGTGTTTTGATGAGGTGGAACATAGATTAGAGAAGCACTCATAACACACATACTGTATGAAGAGAGAGAGCAGAACAAAGATCTATTTTCATAAAAGATCACAGTAATCAGAGCATGGCGTGCGGCCCACATTGAGACTTCACTGCTGGTTTAGTGTTATTCTTTTGGTCAGTTTGAAGGCATACATCTCTTTTTTTCTCTTCCTGTCTTTTACCCTACTGGCACACAGACGCATCATAAAGTGAAGTTAAATGTTGGTTTTGAACGCATCTGTAATGAGAGTGTTCTCAAAGCACACTTTGATTTTATGGTGCACGTCTCAAGGTTTAAATGTGGACTCCGGACAGCCTCTGTATGTCTTTGTGCTCTTCCATATTTGCTGTTATCCAGTATTGTAAACCAGCAGAATACAGACCGTTCAGGATGTTTTTGCTGTTAATTTCAGGATGTTTTGCAGTAACTTTTGGTAACAAAAAGGGTGACCCTCATGCTTTTATGCAGAAAATTAAAAAATAAATAAACAAAGAAAGAAAAGAAAAATGTACCTTTGAGGTAAACGACACACTTTAGCATGCTTTTAAAAATTGTGTTCATTACATAAATAGCATAAGAATATGCTTAAGTGCAAGCTAAATATAATGTTTTGGACTTAACCATGTGTTAATTGCAATAAATGAAAAAAATATGGAAGCCTGTTTCTGCAAATGAGTAAAGAAATAAATAAATAAATTGCAACTTTGTATCTTACAATTTTTTATTTATTTTTTTTTTTCCTTTCTCTCTCTCAGAATTGTAAGTTCTCGCAATTGGAAGAAAAAAAATGCAAGATTTGGTCATACTTTATTTAAGTACCAAAAAGAAAAATGTACAATTGAAACAACCTTTGAGGAACAAAAGAGAGAAAGAAAAAGGAAAATGTGCATTTGAAACGACCTTTGGCATGCTTTTTAAAATAGTGCTAATTACATAAATAATACAAGAATATGCTTTAGTGCAAGCTAAATGTAATGTTTTGGACTTAATTGTGTGTTAATCTCTCTCTCTCTCTCTCTCTCTCTCTCTCTCTCTATATGAAAAATGAAAAAAAAATGTAAAAAACAAAATAAAAATTGCAACTTTTTAACTTGTATTTTTTTCTCTCTCTCAGAATTGTAAGTTCTCGCAATTGGAAGAAAAAACAGAATTGCAAAATCTGGTTATACCTTATTTTAAGTTTTCACACAGTTCTCACCATTAACTATCTATTAACTATGACTTTTACCTCAGTTAACTGCTAAGTACTGCTTATTAAATATTGGAAGAGTTAAGGATGAAGCATGTGTGCTTTAAAAGTAAAAAAAAAAAAAAAACTAGTACGCTAGTAATATGCATGCTAATAAGAAACTAGTTAATTACAAGAATTGGTCCCTGCACTAAAGTGTTACCCAAGATTTAAACAATTCTGACTTTTTTTTTTTTTTTTTCTGTCAGAATTGCAAGTTTATATCTCACAATTCTGACTTTATTACACACAGTGCTGAGAAAATATTAGTCTTTTTTTTCCTATTTGGAATTAGACTTCACAACTGAGTTTATATCTCACAATTCTAAGAAAAAAAAAGGCAATTTTGAGATATAAACTCACATTTGCAAGAAAAAAAAAAGTCAGAATTGCAAGATACAAACTCACAATTCTGAGAAAAAAGTTTATAACTCACAATTGCAACTTTATATCTCACAATTCAGAGAAGAAAGTCAGAATTGTGAGATAAAAAGTTCCAATTACATTTGTTTATTCTTTATTCCCTGGCGGAAACCAGCTTCCATTATAATGCATTATAGTAACATTTATATTAAATGCAATTAGCTAAACATTAAAGTGTTTTATAATCTACTTAAATAGGATTTAGGATTTAGGGCTGTCAGTCGATTAAAATGTTTTATCTAATTAATTACAAATAAATTTGACTGAAAATAACCACAAAAGATTATTTAAAGCTATTTTTGGGGTTAAATGAGAAAGTATCAAGTAGACATTAAAATTGTAGCTTTAGGCTGCAACAGCCTGATGTAAACTATGGGACATAAAAGATAATTTGAGAAACATCTCAGTATATTTTGTTCGTTCATATAATGAAAGTCATTGGTAACCAAAAAAAAAAAAAAAAAAGACAAATCTATATATATATTATATATATTCCTGGCATCAACTGATTATGATTCATTCAAGAATGAAGTAAATGTCTGTCTTTATAAATGGGCCTTTGAATCATTGATTCACATGATTCATTCAAAATGCAGATTTATTCAGAAACTAAACACCGATGTGCAACAATTCTGCTATGGCTTCAAAGGTAACATGTTATAAAATACAGTTAACTCAAAATTATAACTCATGTTATAAAATACAGTTCACTCAAAATTATAATCAAGTGCTTTAGTATGTTAGTCAACATATAAATCGTGGTAAATGATTATTAAAACAATGATTTTAAATGCACTGTAAAGTGAAACTTTTATTTTACAATGTGTGTTAAGAAACATGAAACATGAAAGTGTCTTTCTTCTTAAGTACACTTTAGTGGCTTAAGTGGATTATTTGTTAGATTTCTTATATTCTTTTAAGATTTGAAATACACTACAAGTGCAGAATCAATACAATTAAGTGAACTTATTTTTCACAAGAGAATCTGTTACTTAAGAATCCATTAAAAGTTGGATTCTTCATTGAAAACAATGTCCAAATATAAAGTGTGAATATAAATGTACTTTGAGTCAGAAACGCAAACACAGACTCAAATGCTTGGCCAACACATTCCAGCTCGCAAAATTCTCTTCAAACCATTGCTTTGCTATGATAGTTGTAGTCAAAAAAAAAAAAAAAAAACATAGACCATATAAGAAGACATACTCTTACACATTTTCTGCCTTTTCATCTTGAGGACATTCAGTGTGGCTGAAGCTCATGGATGGTATCCCGATTCAAGCTTCACAAGAAGAGAGCAAGGAGTCGCTTGAAGGTTAATGTCTTTAACATAAACGTACTGTACGTTGAGTTGGGTAAAATGTCTACTCATTTTCCACTTGCAGTCTTTCTCACTTTTCTTACCATCTACACCATCACTGATGATCTGCTTGGAACAAAGTGTTTTTCACACAAAATTCATCCACTATGTTCTTAACCCTGCACATTTGTCTAATAGTGGTGTGCCATCAGATGCCTGCTGAACCTCATTCTGATGTCAGAATCTCCTGGCTTGTCGTCTTCCTTCATCTGTGGCTTAATCTCCGGAACACAATGTATTTAACCAAACATTAAATGTTCTTGCCAGTAATGACCTGCTGACAACTGTGAATGAGGGATCAAATCAAGTTACTTCATCAAAACAGCTGTTCATGCCATAACCAAAGCACTCAATTAGCCTGAGTGGTTTAAACCTCCAGAATTTATCCCCTATTACACCACTTTCTGGTCTCTACACAGGCATCCAGTATCTGTTAATATCTGCCTGTACTCTCAGGGGAAAAAAGGGCAAAAAATTGTATTAGTAGTGTAAACGTAAATTTTTGCATTAATTGAATTTGTTTAAAGGGGTCATCGGATGCAAAGTTCACTTTTTTGTTTGAATATTAATGTATGTTGGCAGTGTATGTACACATCTACCCTATAATGACAAAAATCCACCAAGTGGTTTTTAGTAAATCTGTAAAAATGATTTCCCTTTTTACAAATCAAGCCATTCTCAGCATCTTGTCTGTGTGACGTCAAACCGACAGAGGCCGCTCCCAGATTGACACTGGCGATTTGAGGTGTTGGATGTCATAATGAACATAGTGGTCATCATTTACTCCCGACATCTGAGCCGCTGAAGATGCATCGGATTACCTTTGTTTGTGAAAGGAATGCGCCTCCTGATCTACATATATCCATCCATGTTCGTGCGAATCATTCGTGATCCAGCTTCACTTACAGCGAAATTTTAATGAATCTTTGCAATCACCCTTCTTAAAAACATGCTGGTTAGCAAGTTTAGCGGCTAAACGTGGCTAAATGCGGCTAAAGTAAACAGAGCATGGCTCGTCACTCCACAGAAGAGAGGGGCGGGGCCAGCAGAGCTCGTTTGCATTTAAAGGAACATGCAACAGAATGGACTGATTTCTGCAGAGCTGAAATAGTAAAAAGGGTGTTTTTTTACACTATTATTGAGGAATTTAACCAAAGTATGTCATAGACTATTCAGTAAGACCCTAAAGAATCATATCAGTTTGTGGAAAATGGGCATCCGATGATTCCTTTAAAAATTAAAAATTTGTAACTTAATTATTCTTATTAACTTTGGAAATTGGGTAGTGGAGTTCTAGTTCCTTGCTGCTGCTTCTAGTTCAGTCCTATGCTGCCTTGCATAGGACTGGATAAGAAGAGTAAATGGTGAAATTAAATGTTATTTTTTGCATTTATAAAGACCTGCTTGTGTTTAATTCTGTTATGTTTGACATTTTAAAAAGTTTCTGTAAGATGGAAACACACTGACAAAAACTAGCCCAACAGACATTCACCAGTGGCCAAACCTTGGCTGACGGCCGATTGATGTGTCCCAAACGTTATGAGTAAAAGTAGACTTTTAGTAGACCACAGCCTCTGAAAGAGCTTACAAATGGCAGAGACAGGAAACACTACAGTAGATGCCATCCTGGCAGGATGTTAATATGCCGATGCTTGTCATGACGCCGCAGCCACTGAAACAGTTTCTCAATGTGGATTTCACATTGACATCTAGGGGCGTTAGACTCCTTGTGGGGAAACGAGGTACTGCATTTGGTTTAAGCCTACACTTATAACCATCACCACCTGTAAGCTCTTATTGTTTTAAATAATGTAAATCTTTCATGGGTTTTCTACTGCATATTTCAGTATGAGACATAATTTACGCTATATTAAGCCATACAAGTCTTAATACCCAGGGTTCCCTTTAGCATGCTGTGAGATTTGAAAACTGATACTTTTGACCCTTAGCACCACATGCACAGCTTCATATGCATGGATTTTCTAACGCAGTAGATTACACAATACGGCGTTGCATTTGTGAGGTGATGCACTCCGGTACCCTAATAGCACACGTACATCTCGGAGAGGTCTTTTTGACATCTGCAATACATCCATAAGACGTTTCCTATCAGATGTCAAATAGACGTCTAATAGATGTCTTTAAGATGTTTATGATTTAGAATAAATGTAAAACTGACATCTTACAGACATCTGTCAAATGTTTGTACACAGCAGATGCTTTCCAGATCAAGTGATCTTTAACAGACATCTTGCATATGTATGCATGCTGTCTGGGTATGAATCCCATGAAACTACAGTTCCACACAACAGCTCAAACCAATGTATAAGGATGTTAAAATAACACAGTTGTATCAGTGAATGTGTTTTTATATCATGTTTGCATTAGTTAACATTATCGGATGGGTTTGGTGTTACTATGGGGTTCCCTGATAGCACACATACATCACAGAGACATCTATATGACCTCTGCATTTACATGCAAGATGTATATTTTGGAGTGTTTGCTCATCTGCAATATGTCTACAGTATGTCTACAGTCACAATATGACATCTGCAATACATCCATAGGATGTTTCCTATCAGATGTCAAATAGACGTCTAATAGATGTCTTTAAGATGTTTACGATTTAAAATAAATGTAAAACTGACATCTTACAGACGTCAGTCAGATGTTTGTACACTGCAGATGCTTTCCAGATCAAGTGATCTTTAACAGACATCTTGCATCTTACATCTAGACGTGCTATCTGAGTTTGGCTTAGGGGGGTTGTTATTTTCCAAAAAGATATAGCTTTAACCTTTCAGCAGCATTTGAGTTCTGATCTGCCACAATACGTACCTGAGAAACATAAAATAAATGCAGCAATACGTGCCTATACCAACATAATAAATACGAGACCACTGCCACATATTGAATGCATGGTTTATAACCACTTACTGGATGTTTCACTTTCTCAAAACTGCTATAAAATGTGCAACAAGTTACATAATATCAGTAATGCAGAAACACCACAAATATGTATTTCCAATGAGCCTGGGTTGCCCTCAGTTTAGATGAGAAATAAGTGCACATGCGAAGCATTTTCATTCCTGAATTTCTTTAGTCATCCTGTTTCTTCAAGCAGCATAGCTGGGAACACATATTTTGTTCACAATATCTTTCAGGTAAGGAAAGTAAACACTGGCAAGCGATTCGTTTGGGCTGTGGGAGACTCGTTGTGATCCCAGAACTGAAGCTGCTTCAACGGAACATTCCTGCGTGCAGGTTTGTGCCAGGCATGCTGCGTCAGGAGCGGGACATACTGGAGCTCTGTGTGGACCGTTAGCTAAAATTCAGTAGGAGAGAGAAACTGAGGTATGCTGGAGCACCTAACCTACTGACGCCAATAATCTGTCCCTCGCAAGCAAAAGAGGATCTTGGGAGAGAAAGGAATGGGCTGGAGTGGGGAAGGGATCAAAATTATTTTTTCCCAGAGAGGAACCAGCGCTCAGCATTCCTGGCATTGCCACAAGAGCTGGAAAACAATCCCGACTCTATCCTGTGTGTGTATCCAGGCCTGAATGGATGCAGTGTCTGTAGTGCAGCCTATAGTCCGGTGCGCTCCAGGTCGGCTCTCTGCTCCCTCACCGCTAACCCAAACACACGGACGTCTCAAGAGCCGGCGTGGTGTCACGGCACAAGTCCACCACGACCAAATATACACTCTGTAAAGTAAACAGGAGGCCTTCAGCAGGAAGAGAAAATATTTGATTGAGCTGCGAGCGGAGGAGAAAAGGTCTCTTTAAAGTCTTAATTGTTTCTCCTAGACAGCAGGAGATTAAAGAGTGAGCAAAAGGATACTCTTGGGTTAGTTATTTGTGAGTTAGTTTAGCCAGAAAAGGAAACTCTGCCATCATTTATTTCATCTTAATGTCTTTCTAAACTCATATGACTTTGGTCATTTTGTGTGACATAAAATGAAATCCTGTGAAAAATGTTTGCACCTCTGTTTTCTCGTGCACCAAAAACATACTCTTGTAAAAACAGAAGTACACTTTAAAATACTTATTACAGAAGTAATATACTTTAAAAGAAAAAAAAAAGCAAACTGAATGTAATGTTTTCTAATACTTAATTGCATGTTAGTTGCAATTAAATAAAAATGTATTATAGTTAAAACTGAATCCAGAACTTTTGAGAGCTTTTTGATCCACTCAAAGGGATAGTTCACCCAAAAATGAAAATTCTGTAATTTATTACTCACCCTCATATCACTCCAAACCCGTAAAACCTCCGTTCATCTTCAGAACGCAAATTAAGATATTTTTTGATGAAACCCAGAAGTTTTTGCAATGCAACCAACACAATTAAGCCCCAGAAAGGTAGTAAAGACATCGATAAAGTAGTCCATGTGACATCAGTGTCATTTCTATTTAAACTTGTATGTCATGTATTTAAATATATTTGTAATTACACATTTGTAATGAATAAGTTGCAATTTAGTGCACTGAAAATATATTGAAAATAAACATAGTATTATACTTTAAAGGAGAAGTCCCTGAACAAAAATTTACAGATAATGACCCTCTTGTCATCCAAGATGTTCATGTCTTTCTTTCTTCAGTCGTAAAAAAATTATGTTTTTTGAGGGAAACATTGCATTATTTTTCTCCATACAATGGACTGATATGGTGCCCCGATTTTGAACTTCCAAAATGTAGTTTAAATGCAGCTTCAAACAATGCCAAATGCATTTGTAAATGATCCCAACAAAGGTAGAAGGGTCTTATCTAGCAAAAACGATACGTTATTTTCATTAAATACTTTTTGATCTCAAACGCTCATCTTGTCTTTCTCTCCCTGAACTCTGTGTATTGTGGTTCAAGACAGTTAGGGTATGTTGAAACACTCCAATCCTATTTTCTCCCTCAACTTCAAAAAATTAGTCCAAATCATCCTACGTCACTGCAGAAGTACCGATCCAGTCTTTGCAAAGTGAACATGCAAAGAAGACCTTTAACAAAAAAAGGTAAAAGAGTGATATAGGATGATTTTGAAGTTGAGGGAGAACATGAGATGGGAATTTTTTGACATACCGTAACTGTCATGAACCCCCCCCAAAAAATACAGTTCAGGCAGAGCAAGACAAGACGAGCGTTTGACATTAAAAAGTATAGAAATTGTATTATTTTTATGAAAATAACTGATCGTTTCGCTAGATAAGACCCTTCTTCCTCGCTTGGGATTGTTTACAACCACATTTCGGATCATTTGAAGCCGCATTTAAACTGCATTTTGGAAGTTCAAACTCGAAGCTCCATAGCAATAGAAAAATCCTGAAATGTTTCCCTCAAAAAACATAATTTCTTTACGGCTGAAGAAGACATGAACATCTTGGATGACAACGGGTGAGTACATTATCTGTAAATTTTATACTACAGAGCCTGTTCACATCAAGAACAATAACTATAAACATAACTACATTAGCGTTCACACCAGTGAACGATACTGCGTTTATTCTAAGCACACACTCATCTGCTGCTCTAAATTCTCGAGCTCGTGATAGCAGGGTGTCACGATTGACTGGGTGTCAATGCTTTTATCGTTCATCAGCAGGGGGAAAAAAGTCCTGAAAGTGATTCCAACGATAACGTTTCTCTGTGCCTTTATCATTATAGCTTTGGTGTAGACTCTGCTATTCTTTAATACCGAGAACAAATTTTAAAAGTCTTTTTAAATGAGTTAAGAAACATAAACATAAAAGTGTCTCTTACATTTCAGAAATATCATATTATCTGCAAGTACAGTACTTTAGAACACAAATGAAGATGTTTTAGATAAAATCCAAGAGCTTTCTGACCCTGCATAGACAGCGACGCAACTGACACGTTCAAGACCCAGAAAGGCAGTAAGAACATTGTTAAAATAGTCAGTGTGACATCAGTGGTTCAACTGTAATGTTATGAAGCTACGAGAATGCTTTCTTTGTGCAAATAAAACAAAAATAACTTATATAAATAACAAAAATGTATTCTCTTCTGTGTGGTTTTATCAAAAAATATCTTTATTTGTGTTACTGGTTTGGAACTGTCTCAAGGTTCCAGAAGCTCTGAAAAGTGTAATAAAAGTATCATGAAAGTAGTTCTTTATTTCAGGTATTCTAAAGCCATGTGAAAAGCTTCATGTTAAAAAAACTCTCTTACGTCTTAAAGTTCCAATACGACAAAATGCACAAAACTAATGGCTTCTGTAATACATCAAATTTAAATCTGCAAATGAGAGCTACTGTACTGTAATTACACTTTTGGGTGAACTCTTCCTTTAAGTCTGCCTCTTATTTTATTATTTTTATTTTTTCTCCTGGAAAATAAATAAATTTAATAATCTTATCACACCTCTCCTCTAGAGTTTCAGAAAAGATTTCAACAATGTCTCAAGCTGTGCATAGATTTGCCAAATTACCAAAGTCTGCAGTCAAAAGCCAGATTGTTTCGCTTGTTTCCATTTGTATTTTTTCTACAGAGTTTCAGACCTCTGCGCAATTAAATGTTCCTCTTTCCGTAAAAGAAAGAAGAAAGGGGGAAGAAATTGGCTAAGGACTGAAAATTAAATGCCTCTTGTGATATCCGTGTCAGCAGGGCTTATTAAATTTAAAGCTTTTTAAGTAGTATTACAGACAATGAAAAAGAGGGTAATGGATCTTTCAGTTAAACATCACAAAAGTGAGTGCAAAATAATAGGAAGGGGAATAACTGGTTTATTATTATTTTCTTCATCTACTGAGGCAGCATGGGAATAATAAAGCTCAAGTTACACCAAATCCCCATACATAACTCAATTTATCGCTTTCCGTGCCTGAATAATGTCTTCAGGATTGTTTTATTGAGCCATTGTAACATTATCATTTCCTGTTGTCAGCACAGGATTGAGGATGATAGAAAACAGCACCGATTACACGCCAGTCCCGTGTGAGTTTATGTATGTGCATGAGTGATGTTCAGATATCCCGATTATTACCGTAATAAACGATCGCAGATGGAAAAGCATGATCACCATCAATCATCATGAGTCAGTGCTGTAAACAGTGTGGTTGTGAAGTAAACATATCCAAAGATGCCATGAAATGGTTGACAAACACAATTTTCTGTCCTGTATGACTTATCTGTAGTTTTAGACATCCCTAATTAATTTGCTCGCTGAGCAAACGTTTATGCAAGAACAACAGGGGTTCCTGTTTATATTGGCGGCATATTAGCCATTCATAAAATAATCTACTAATTTACAAGTTTACTTTAACATATAATGGGGCAAGACAAGGCGAATAAAGGCACCCATTTACAACAGAATTTCACAACTACATGACGTACAAGTACATGAAAGAACATTTGTTTCAGCATTTTAAACTTGTTTTTCTCATATTCATGGTTCTGGAAGTATTTTTCCCAAACCAACTATTCATAGACTTCGTAGATTTCTTCCACAGGTATTTCAAAACATTCTTCAATAAAGAGTTCTGAGCCATGACCGCGAAATGAATCACAGCTTTATAAGCACTGATTATAAGGGGAAAACAGGGAACAAACTACACAAAAAAATCAAATAAAAACTAAAAAAAATAAAATAAACTGTAATTTGTGTGTGTGCGTGCGTGTGTGTGCGTGTGTGTGTGCGTTTGTTCTTGCTACATTGTGGGGACCAAATGTCCCCACAAGGATAGTAAAGCCTGAAATTTTTGACATTGTGAACATACTGACATGTAAAAAATGATTAAAAATAGTAAATGATGTTTATCTTAAAATGTAACAATGCAAAAAGGTTTTCTGTAAGAGGTAGGTTTAGGGTTAGGGTTGGGTGAGGGGATAAACAGTATCGTTTGGTCAGTATAAAAACTATAGAAGTCTATGGAAAGTCCCCACAATTCACAAAAACATTTAGTCATAAGCCATTATTATAGTTTACAACTCTTTTTACAACTTAATTTCACTATAAACAAAGCTAAGTTAGCTATCAAAGTAGAATTTTCTCTTTTCTCTAAATAAAGACAACTTCAAATACCTTAGTATTTATTGTGATGTTTTTGTTGTTGTTCTTGTTGTTTGTTTGTTTTTGGGTTTTTTTAATTAGGCATCATATGTTCAGTTTAAAAAAAAAATCAAACTTTTTTTTTTTTTTTTTTTTTTTTTTAATGGCAATTGCAGTTTAGATATGTGGAAATATACAGTACAAGTAGTTTTAGTAGAAATTAAAGGGATTTTTACTTCTGGAAACCTGCTGAAAAACTTTCCCTTTGATAAATAAGAGAAAATATATAAATCAATCAATAGACCAATTATTGGTTTGTAATCAGCAATAAGCACTGTTATTCCCATGAAACTGAGGTTAGATAGTGTGATAGTCTTACAGATCTGAAAAAAGGATGATGTTTTTTGTGGTTTTTCGGGTGACAGAAAATGATTTTCATGTGGCAGCCTACAGAACCGTGGAATAAAAGAATTTAAAAAAAGATACATTTGATTTTATATTTCAAAATTCTGACTTTATTATTGCAATTCCGAGATTATATCTCACAATACCAATAGCGAAAAACAACTCGTCATTCTCTCTTTTTCCCTCAGCTCAGAATATGAGTTTATATCCCACACTTTTGACTTTTTTCCTTCAGAATTGACAAACTCACTAATTTTGAGTTAAATCGAGTTATAAAGTCCGAATTAGGATATATAAACTTGCATTTGTGAGGAAAAAAAAGGCAGAATTGTGAGATAAAATAAATAAATATTATGTAAAATTGTTAATAGTAATAGGTTTAAAGAATATTTAATGCCGTAACTGTAGGTGTCACGTGCTGTTGGGAGGAGAAACTCAAAGGAGCCAGGAGATCAAAGAAACAGCATTTTAACAAATCCAAAAGCGTTAACAAGACAAAAACAACCACATAATACAACAATGACAGGGCAAATAAACTGAGGAAACGTAGGGCTATAAATACTAAACAAACAAGAACTAATGAGGATAATAAACAAGAACCAGGTTCAGGAAATAATCGATTAACTGAACAAGGAAAGGAACATGACCAAATAAGGAAAACAGGAACTAAGAAGGAACATAGATGTGACAGTAGGGCTAATACAATACGTCGCCTATGAACAGCATATGTGAATATTATGTAGACCTATTGTTTATATCTAATTCATGCTTTAAAAGTAGCTTTGAAAGCTTTAATCATTGCAGTTTTCATCCATAGTATGCAAGTTTAAATGTATGCGTTTAGCTTCAAATGGCATCTTTGATGACAGTATTCTATAAAAAATGATTTGCATTCTGAATTTGACATCAAAAGGCACAACACAAATTCTCTCTTATGGATTTTTCCCATTTACCTCCACTTGTTACCAGTGGTTTTCTGCAGCCACTATGCGTGCAGTAACTGTGACGTCTACTCCAAATTGGTCTATAAATCTACACTAAACACAGATTCACAGACTCTGTACAAAAAAAAAAAAAAGTATGATTAAGCTATATTTTTATCATTTTCCAGTAAGATATATCATGTGTGATGCAGTAATATTTTCATTCGTTTCTCTCTGTGTGTGAATATGGGTTGGTGGGTGCAGGGCTGGAATAACAGGGCGAACATCCAGTATCAGCCCACTGCTTATAATTTCCAGAAGAGGGGTGCAAGTCACATGACTGAGCCCTTTATACCAGCAAACCACAATTGCATAATTCAGTTGCGTAAGACTCCAGAATCGAGGGGTTACAAAATGGCTGGGGTTGAAAGCTTGGTCAGGAAGTTGGCCTGTTGTGAGTTTTGTACTCCAGACATCAGTCAGTCTATCAAACACATATTTTCACCTGAATGCCGGCTGTCATCAGAATGTCTGCTCCAATGAGGCCTTGCGGGATTGTGACAATAAAAATGAATTGAATCCAGACTTGCTTTTGGTCAGCAAGCCAACAAATCTGAGTTCTTTAGTGCCATATGTTCAGTCACAGTCACAGGAAACTAAATCACTAATATTCATGTCATTCCCTTATTAACTCCAGGATGCAATGCAGCAATAATGACACAAATGTTCAAGCGTTCTGAAGGATTAAGTTCATTTACTGACATTAAGCACAATGTTCAGGTTTTGATTTAGCTGTATTCAACACTACTTAAACACAGAATAAGTGAAATTAATTGAACCATCCTTGTGTAAAAGAGATACACTTTAGCATACTTTTTAAAAGATTATAGAAATAATATATATTTTAAAGGCGTCATCGGATGCCCATTTGACGTCACACAGACAAGGTGCTGAGAATGGCTTGATTTGAAAAAGGGGAAATTATTTTTACAGATTAAATAAAAACCACTGGGTTTATAGGGTGTATGTGTACACACACTGCCAACACACATTTGTCTTCAAACAACATGTAAAAGTGAACTTTGCATCCAAAGACCCCTTTAAAAGATATACTTAAGTGTGAACTGAATGTCTTTACACTGATTGCATGAAAATTACAGTTTTAAATGCAGTTAACTAAACCTTAAAGAACTTTTTAACCCACTTATGTACATGTTCATGTGTTTTCATAATTATGTTTATTGTCTTTGAAGTATGGTTAAAGTTACTACTAAATGTACTGACAATTTCTACTGAAATTAAATGACATATTTTTAAATATAAATACATTTTTTACTGATGAAGAAAAAGTATATAAATGGTATTATGTTTATGAAAATAACCATTTGTTTTGCTAGATAAGACCTTTCTTCCTCGGCTGGGATCATTTACAACCGCATTTGGGATCGTTTGTAACTGCATTTAAACTGCATTTTGGAAGTTCAAACTTGGGCCACCATGGCAGTCCATTATATGGAGAAAAATGCTGGAATGTTTTCATCAAAAAACATAATTTCTTTATGACTGAAGAAGAAGGACAAGGGGGTGAGTACGTTACCTGTAAATCTTTGTTCTGGAAGTGGACTTCTCCTTTAAAACACAACAAACGGTTATTAAAACAATGACTTAAAATGTACTTATAATTTGAAATCAAGTAAAACTCATTTGAAATTATTACAATACTTATGTGTGTTAAGAAACAGTGATGTCTTTCTTAAAAACACTTTTAAGAATAAAAACACCTTTTATTTCATTAAGCTGTTATCTACAAGTACAGTTTTTGTTAGTTTGTTTTTTAATATATATATATATTTAAGATTTGAAGTGCACTACAAGTGCACATTTAACACAATAAAGCACACTTCTTTTTCACAAGAGTAAATCATGAAACTATTTCCTGTAAAGCTGCTTTATAGTCTAAATTAAAGTTGTAATTACAAGCAAATGTATTGTTTCCTAATTGAAAATCACTGCAGCATTGACCGATTCTGTTTCCTGTTTATTACCATAAAGCTGCTTTGAAACAATCTGTGTTGAATAAAGCACTGTATAAATAAGCATGACTTGACTTAGCAATGAATTACTAGAAATAGAGACACTGCAATTTTAAATTAATACCTCTACAAATTACTGATTTATAGGGTGTGAATGTGAACATTATTACTCAAAATACCCATTATATAATAACATAATGACATAATGACACATAATTAACTTAATTAAATAATAAGCGATTATTTTTTTTTGTGGGAGGAACAAAGAAACATCTAGATGAACTTGGGTAAAGATATTGAATAAATATTGTCTTTTTTCCCACCAAATTATTTTTAGCTCAAACGCTAATGTGCTGGATGTAAGAAAGCTAAAGGAAAGTAGCAGAAGTGGTTGTTCTTGCAGTTCTAGATTGACTGGATAATGTGAGCCGTGGCTGATCCTGACACACGAGTCTCTCAGTTTCTGCTCAGGGGCCCCTGTAAGATTAGGCCTTATTAATATTCAGAAGGCATTCGCTGCATATGGGGCCCAAGAGAGACACACAGAACGAGCTTTCAGAGAGGCCGTGTTTAGATAGCGGCACACAGGATGCTGGGAAGACAGGGGTCCCCCGTCCTTCAGACGTACAAGCTTTCACATATGCTGTGAAGCGCTCAGGAAACTCAAGTGAGAGTAAGCAGACTCATGTATGACTTCTCAGCGTGTCTGAAAGATTTTCTCAATCCACTTTTTTCCCTGTCATGCTTTTTGTATTTCAAATTTAATTTGAATCGTGTCTGTTTTTCATTTCATTTTCAATTTTTGTATCTTGAACCGCACATTTTATTGGTTAGAATGTACAAAACCGCTCTATTTAATAATATCAAGTAAGTGTATGCGTATGTTTTGATTGTCTGTGTGGTTGTAACTCCATATAAGCATAAAATCAAATGGCTGATCGTCAGGCTTCTGAACTATATTCAAGTGGAAACAAAATGACAAACATGTGAGTGAATTATAGACATAAATCCACATTCATACTACAACTATTGAATACTGATAGGCAAAACTTCAGCTATAAGACTCTTATTTGTTTAATAAATGATACAAATCAGACTATTTTGTCAAGCAGGGACAGAAGAGAGTTCAGTTTATCAGAGCTGCCACTGCAAGAATAATTTCAATATCACTAATATCACTTAAAATGCACAATCTACAGTATGCGCATATATTATTGTCATGCTAAAAAAAAAAATAAATAAATATAAAAAAAATCAGTAGTCAAAAAAATAATATTACCAATACTGTGCCTCTTAGAACCTCACTTGTGTGCTCAGGTTTGACCGTCTCTTCATTGCTAAAAATAGATGCATTTATTTGTTACTTATCATCTGGCAAGCAGATTTTTCTTTCAGTTATTTATTTTATAACTTTTTGAATAAAAAGGGCATATTTTAGAAGGGCATGGTGATTATGTCTGCTTTGAAATCAGTGCTGACCTTTACTTCAGTATGTCACAGCCAGTCTTAAAGAGATAGTTCACCCAAAATAGAAATTTTGTCACATTTTACTCAAGATTATTCAGTTTCAAACCTGTTTGACTTTCTTCCTTGTGCAGAACACAAAAGAAGATATTTCGAAGAGTGTTGGTAACAAACAATTTTGGTTTATATGTGGGAAAAAGATATTTCTATTTTCAAGAAATTAATGTTTTCAAAACTTAAATGCATATTGTTTGTAATCTCAAATGTGTTAACATTTATATTACTGTACATGCAATTATTTGAACCTTAGGGTTATTTTTGACCCAGTTTTAAGTTGGACTTGCTGTAATGCATCTTTAAACATACCTTCATAATTGATTCTAATAGAAATATGGTTAAAGTATACTGATGAATATACTAATAAATTGTGTGCTTTATTAAATAGAAATAAGATGAGCTGACACATTATATGAGTCATTTAAAGTAAGACGTAATTACACTACAAAATGCAGTTTATAAAAAGTGCACTTAAGTGTCTTGTTTTTTTAAAACTGTCTTTTTTTAAGTACAATTAAATGGCATTTTATTTATTTAAAAAGTGTACTTTAAAAATTTTAAGTATACTGAAAGTGCACATTCATTACAATACAACATCATGTTGATCATTTAGAGGCCTTAGAATTTTGTATATCAAATATGATACAGTAGGCTTTATAGTAAGATTTACTATATTAAATATAGTTACCACCGTAGTGACAGACCTTTTGATTTAAGACAAACTAATCACTAAACAGCACATAAAAGCAGATCTGTGGAGCTGTGTTTGGTTTCTTCACATTTCGCTCAGACGATCTCTTCCTGTTGAAATTGGTGGTTCTTGGCCAGAATAAGCTCTAAAGTGAACCAGACTTTAAGACGCAAGTCAGAGGTACTGAGGTCAAAAGTTTAAACAGGAGCACTTGGACTTCTTTACATTTTCCCTTCTTGGTTAACGCCGGTGAGCTAAAAGTCAACAAGCACCTGTGAGCTTTGACCTTAACAAGAGAAATCATAATGACAGGCGCAGTGCTCATCAAAGTATGTTTAAAGAAGGTAAAAAGGCGCTAGCAACCCATAGTATTTTTTAGACTTGACGTGGGATTTAGTGTTGTTTAGTCTGTGTTTGTTACTTTGTTTTATTTGTTTTCCTCCATTACCCTGGCAACCACTTCAAGTGTTCTAAGTGGGACTAGGGGTGAGCACTGAAACAATTTGGTTTTTGTTGCCACGGAAACAAAGATTCCTTCTTCCACACACACACATACACATCTGGGAATTCCTCTACATGTCATTACAGGTGGCTCCCCTCACAGAATGAGTGGAAAAGTCATTAAACTCCACATTCCCCAGAGAATGAATGGTTTTCACCATTATACACTCACATACACACACGCAGAGGATGTACCAGCCTCTATTCAGGCACAGAGACACTGATTGCAAAAAGTGACAATGCATTAAATAACAGCTGATTTGCTGCGGTTAAAGTCGCCCACCCAAGTGGCTGCAGAATCAACGGAGTGTTGACAGCAGTTCCTCCCTATTGTACAGATCAATGATCAGATTTTTCTTTTTCGCTCCAAATGATCGTATCATCACAAAACAAACCACAAAAACTGTTTTATAATCAGTGCTGGGTAGATTACTTATAAGTAGTCCGTTACTGATTGCAGATAACAAGACAACTAAATTGTAGTTAGTAATGGAATCCATTACATTATACATTTTATACATTTTAGGTAATATAAAAGTGTCTCTGCTACGTCTATGTCAGGGGAATCAACCAATGACTAACACCCAATGTACTTGTTACATCATAAGAAGAATGACATCTATACTAAGTCTGTTTCATTGTTATAACAAGGCCACAATAGCCACCCAGATCCAGTCCGTATCCAGACAAGATGGTGGATCAGCACCTATAGACCAGAGACCTTGTCAACTAGATAAGCCCTAGAGACAGATCCCCTGCGAAGACCTCGTCACCTAAACAGCACGATCTGTCTTGTGCTGCAGCCTGGAATTAAACCACACCATGCTACTTCATCTGCCCAGAGGACTGAGCCTGGTTTCTCCCAAGGTTTTTTTTTTATTATTTTCCCTTTATTTTTTAGCACCAATTGAGTTTTGGTTCCTTGTCACTGTTGCCTTTGGCTTGCGTAGTTGAGGACACTTAATCTCTGTTAATATTGTTGACTTGATTGCACAGATACTATTTGAACTGAACTGTAAGCTGGACGATGACATCACTGAATCGATGAACTGACTTTAACTGAAAAATTTAGTGTTTACTATTGTCCTCTTACATTATCGACACACTATTTTCCTGTTTAACACTGTAAAGCTGCTTTGACAAAATCTGTATTGTATAAAGCACTATATAAATTAAGGTGACTTGACTATTTAGGCGAGTTTTGTGGGCTATGCTACCAGGTGGGATACAATTATGTGTCTCTAAAGTGAGTTCTTGTATTGCTTGATGCCTGAAAGCAATGTTTTGGGGACTGCAGAAGAATATATTGACTATGCCCTGCTGCTAAGTGGTTTCTCATTTACTGTAGGAATTGCAGATGTGGGACTAGACATACCAAGCACCAATAGCTGTGGAGCATGGTCCACCACAGGCCTTACTAGTCATTGCCATCCTGGCCCCTGCGCTCCCTAGTCTGGTGGACCTACTAGGTTAGATGGTCCAGGGGTCCTGGGGGTAATTTCATTGTCCACAGTGCTCTCGGTAATGGCCACTGCTATCCTTTGTGTTTGGGTCACGCACATTTTTTCAGAGGCGGCACCATGTGCTACAACTCCTCCACATGTGACATCTGCTTAACTCCAATGTCATGGCTATGGAGGCCATCCTTGAACTCTCTATGCTCCCTGCCTGCTCACGGCCACAGAGGCTGTCCACACCTGTGAAGTCATGGCTGTGGAGCCTGTCCACACCCACACCTGTTAAGTCATAGCCATGGAGGCCATCCAACACCCACACCTGTTAAGTCATAGCCATGGAGGCTGTCCACACCTAAGTCATGGCAAAGGATTCCATCCACACCCGCACCTGTTAAGTCATGGCCATGAAGGTCATTTTCACCTGCTCACTTATGGCCACAGAAGTTGTCCATGCCCATTCTACCAAGAATCCTGTTTCTTGTTTCTGCCATTGCTTCCTGTTCCACAGGATCTACACTGGTGGTCTTCATCTCCACTGACTCCACCATGACCACCTGATCCTCCATGGTCTCATCCATAGCCATATAACCTGCAGCCCAAGACTAGTTGACCACTAAAGCTAACCAGGGTTGAGCCTGGCCAGAACCTGGATGGGAGACCTCCTGGGGAAACTAGGTTGCTGTTGAAAGAGCTGTTATTAAAGCCAGCAAGGGGTGCTCACCCTGTGGTTTATGTGGGTCCAAACACCCCAGTATAGTGATGGGGACGCTATACTGTAAGACGTTAAACCGAGGTCCTGACTCTCTGTAGTCATTAAAAATCCCATGGCACTTCTGGTAAAGAGTAGGGGTGTATCCCCGGTGTCCTGGCCAAATTCTCTCCTCTGGCCCTTGTCAATCATGGCCTCTTAATAATCCCCATTCAATGAACTGGCTTTATCACTCTCTCTCCTCTCCACTTGTAGCTGCTGTGTGGTGCGTGCACTGGCACCGTTGTACCGTGGCTGCCGTCGCCTCATCCAATTGGATGCTGCACACTGGTGTTGGTTGAGGAGAGATTCCCTCATATGATTGTAAAGCGCTTTGGGTGTATAGCAATACACAATGAAAGTGCTATATAAATGCCTCATTTATTTATTCATTCATTTATCCACTGATCCAAGGTCCATGGTCTTGTCTACTGCTCCATGACCGAGACCCTCCTCTGCTCCACAGTCCAGATTTGCCGCCATGGCATAAGCTAGGCTCCCCTCTTCTCCATGGTCCCAGTCTGCCACCATGCCATGATTTAGGCCCACTTCCACTTCACAGCATAGCCCTCTCTCCCATCTCTCCCTCTTGTCCCTCTCCACTCCACACTATTGTCCTTGTCTGCTCCTTGTCAGCTAATGATACACTTTACATGTGCTGTGCTAACCAGCTGGGACAGGTCACTCATTCACAGGGTGTTAGTTCTTTAAAGCACAACAAAAAATAAAGGAATTGTTCACCCATATCCCATAACTTACTCACTCTAAAGCCATCCTAGATGTATAATCCTTTCTTCTTTAAGACAAACACAATCGGAGTTATATCAAATAACATCTTGGCTTTTCCCAGCTTTGTAATGGCAATATATAGTGCCATTAGAGTAGAGTTTTTGAAGCTCCCAGAAGTGCATCCATTACGTTTAACCATTATGTTTAATGACTGACAATGCACAAGGGAAACACAAGTGCTATATATACATGGGAGAACAAAAGGAATCAATGAGTAACTATGACAACAAACTAGGCAGGGTTGTGATCAGTGAATCTGACAACTAACAGGGGTAACCAAAGAGACCAGAGGCAGCGTAAATGGAGGCCAACTGGTAAGAGCTGCGCAGGTACAACCTCACTTCCATGATCTCAAGCACTAGACGCTAGAGGCTGTGGTCTTCGTTATTAGTGCACCTGCCCCCGTTGCTGCTAACCCAGGTTCGAGTCCTACTCAGAACAAGAACGAGGTGAGGCAGTTAGAACTGGAGAGATTACATTGGTGCCGTGACCCAAATGAGAGTGAGGTTTAGGGGGGTGAGTGTAACGTAGGTCAACTGGTAAGAGCTGCGTAGGTAAAACCTCACTCTCATGATCTTAAGAGGTGCATTAGCAACTGACACTAGAGGCTGCAGATTTTAACATCCTTGTTAGTGTCCCCGTTTGAGTGCCACTTGAACAAGAACAAGGTGAGGAGGTGAGGACCGAAGGGGTGACGTTGGTGCCGTGACCCGGATGGGACTGAGGTTTAGGGGGGTGAGCGTAACGGAGGCCAGATGGTAAGACCTGTGCAAGTAAAACCTCACCCCTATGATCTCAAGAGGTGCACTAACAACTGACAATAGAGGCTACGGTCTTTAGCGTTCTTGTCAGTGTTCCTGCCTTTTGTGCCGGCGACCCCAGTTCGAGTCCCACTTGGAACAAGCCCCTTGGAACAATGTCTCCCTTATTTAACACACCTGATTCAGATAGACAGCTCACTAGCTGAGAGCTCCATGAACTCAGCTAAGTATGTCAGAGCAGTGGGACCCCAGGACCAGGATTAAAAAACACTGAATTATTGATTGTCTTCTAAAGTGAAGCCATGGGTTTCTGTAAGAAGGAATATCTTTTTTTTTTTTTTGCAGTTTTTTTGTCTTTATTGTTTCAGGACAGTGTAGAGGAGACAGGAAGCAAAGTGGGAGAGAGAGGGGGGCCAGGATCGGGAAAGATGCTCGAGCCGGAATTCAAATTTGGGATGCCCGTAGCACAACGGCTACACAAAGCTTCACGAATTACTGCCCACAAGGCTATCTGTGCCGAAGTAGCAGTAATTAAAAAAAAAAAATACATATTTAAAACTTCATAAACTATTATCACTGCCTTTCTGCCATGCACACGTTCATGAGAGAGTCGAGTTACAACATATGATGTAGCCATAACAGAAGCTAAGGTGAGAATTAATGCCTCTCTTTGGAGTGAGTTGTTTTGGCTATACTGTAGATTTGTATTAGTATCCATCTTAAAATGTGCTAACGCTTTCACTACATCTACGTCCTGCATTATTCATCGTAGCTCGACATATGGCAGTTGCAGGAAGCCAGTGATAATAGCTTTAATGCTTCAAAATCTCAAGAAACATTTCCTAGTATTATCATTATTAAAAACAACTTGATGCTTTATATTTTTGTAGAAACAATGATAATTTTTTTTTTCCCAAAAATCTTTGATGAATAGAATGATCAAAAGATCAGCATTTGTTTGAAATATAAGTATTTAGAAACACTGTAAATGCCTTTACTGCCTTTACAATTTCATGCATAATTTATGATCGGCAAACTATATTTTGGACAAAAAAAAAAAGCCTAAAAAAAGCTTAAATTATTACATGAACTAAGATATATGATATTCTGAGGTTGCATTTTGGACCAGCACCATCACATGAAGAAAGTCTCAGGGAGTATACCTGTACCTGTACACCTGTGCTTTTGTTTGCTGGATCCAAACTACACTAATTAGACTAATCACTAATTAGTCTCATCATCAGTTAGACTCTTATAAAGTCTTTATAAAGTGAATTTAATTTTGTGTTCCATGGAAGAAACAAAGTCAAACAGGTTTTGATTGATGATGAGGGTGAGTCTGATTTTAATGTTTGTGTGTGCTACTTTTTTAATTAAAACTTTAAACAGTGTGACAGTTAGGAGAGGTTTCTGCAAACAACAGATGTGAGAAAAAGCCCTGTTGTGTCAATCAATGGTAATATGAGGAGAAGGAGAAATTAATGGAGACAGAAACACAAAATGGAAAAAATGTATGGACTCTCTCGATGGAGATCAATTTCTGGTTTATGCTTGTCTTGTTGTTGGTACAGTATAACAATGCCAAAACTTAGTATCCAAAACACAACATACACTGATCTGTTTAGAATTGTTGTCACTCCAGGAGGTTTCCTATGTTTCCTTGTCAGATCTGAAACTATGAATCATGTTCTGACCCAATTAGTCTCCAGTCCCACACAAAGAACAAGGAAGCTGAAAAGATGAACAGAAAAGATGATGGGCTTATTCTGATGGCAAATGTTGCTTGATTCTTAACCTCGGGCACAGATATTAACCATATGCCTCTGTGCAATTCTTTCTGTCAAAAAAAAAAACAGCAGTGAGCATATAAACAGTTTTCTGAACTGCAAAACATATGGTTCTCCATCTCAGCCTGGCTCCCTTGAGGGCCGGTTTTGTTTCCACAAACAGTCAGTTTCATAATTTACATCATGATTCCATTGCTTATGAACAGCTCTGAACAGAAATATTTGGACTGAGTAATCAAAATAAGCTTCAATCCGATCATTTGAGAATCAGTTATCAAGCGTTTGTCACAGCAGGCCATGCTTCATGGTACACATGCACGGCTGTCTGAATCTGACATCCATCTGACAGCAAGCTGTATTCATGCTTCCCACAAGAGTCCTAAATTAATATCACAGGGACCGATCTGTCACACTCGAATGGCCGAGGCGCCTCGCTAGCCATAGTTTTTCACCAAGTGGTTTTTACTGTTCCTCTATTAATTGCAGTTCCATATTCTATAACTCATGGTGTGCTATTACAGCGAATCAAGAGGACACAGCCTTTGCTGCCCAGAAATTATTAACTTGTTTAAGAAATAAGATATTTTCTGTCTGGTACACCAGTCTGTCTTTCCTTTATTTATTTTTATGTGGCATTCACAACTTCTGTAACGGATGAAACTAGGCCAAAGATCCCGAATCGTGTTTTTTTTTTTTTTTTTTTTTGTCTGTATTACTCAAGGGTGAGATGATTTCAGATGCTTTGTGTAACACAGCCAATTAGATTTCCTGAAGGCAGCAAAAGTTTTCAATGAAAATTTGAAAAGTTGTTAACCCTAAATATGCAGTATAGATGAATAAATAAAAGTGGTTTCTGTGCCCAGCGTGCACAATTTCAGAATTACTGTAATTAAGAGTTTCCAAAATAGAAAAAGCACATTCTTTCGTCTTTCAACTGGTAATCTAGTTGGAAATTCTGGATTTTATGAAAGCTTTGACTCGTTTCTCTTATGACGTCACATAAAAAGAGCCAAAATGGCTAAAACGGTTAAAGGCAGTCAGGTAGTAACCTCTGTACATAATTTAATTTGACATGTCATTGTATTATTACTAGCATTAGATGCACTTTCTTTTTATACTGTATTTTATTTTTATTTATTTGTTTATTTTTAATAACCTTTGTACATAATTTAGTTTGATATAAACTGTCTTCTCAATTTATTATTACGTATTTATGTTCAGTTAATACAATATACATCTTGGTGTCAACAAAGTTGGACCTATAGCAACAAATCAGGCTCACCTTTAATTAATCTGGCAATTTTTACATGGCATGACTTTAGGAATACTAGGAATAATAATCTTAAAAAGATTTTCAATATGCATATATTACAAACTAGAAGTAATCATCTGTTAGATTTTATCCACGTAATCAAAAGGAGATTTTCAAACATGAATCTTTATTGCTAAAAAACTATTAATACTATTAATAAAATATAATACAGCTAAAGAATAAATGGTTTGGATTTAATTAATTCAAGGAGCAGGAAAATGTTAATATAAAAAAGGCATGCAAAACTATTACTTATTACCGAAATAGCATATTTGAATAAGAATATACTTACAGTAAGTACAAAGTGATTGTAATGTTTTTTTTTTTGTTTTTTGATTTTTTTAATAAAATTTATTACAGACTACATTTACATGAAATGCAATTATTTTAAATGTATTATTCTTATTTATTTATTTATTTATTTATGATCCAGTTAAATGTCTTTACGGCAAAACAAAAATATATTAATGATATGTATATTTAAATTTATCTATTTAAGGTTAAAGTTATGTATTTAAATATATTTAAAATTACACATTTGTAATGAAGTTGCAATTGAGTATATTTAAATGTATTAGTTTTAAAATATATTGAATAAGACTACAATTAAAAACTTTTAAAAGTGTACTCAAGTGTGTTAAGAATCATGAACATGAACTTTCTTTAAGCACTTAAATGTTCATTTTTCATTCATTATATTTTCTGCAAGTATTTATTTATTTTTTTTTTATATCCTTTTAACATTTAAAGTACACCGCAAATGCACATTCATTTTTCACAAGGGTTAAAAGCAGTAAATATCCATTTTGAGTTGAACACATGTGCGGTACACACCTGATGTCTTAGTTTAAGAACAGCCCATGGCACAGCTTCCTGTTTGTCACACCGAATGATATTATTAGTCAGCGGTACATTAGGTACCCTGACGCCAGTGCTTGAATGATGGCCTGTAGCATATACACAGAGTACAACAACATGTGGAGCGCCTGTTTCTAAACTGCATATTCAGCAAGCACATTCACTGCTCTCCTAACAGCTGTTCATCAGCTGTGTCCTCAGCAACAATGAGTGCAACATGGCCAACACAAGCACAGCCTCCACATCCCACAGACCTACAGTACAGTACATTTAAGCACTTAGTACCCAGGTTTCACAGACAAGGCTTAAGCCTAGTCCTAGACTAAAACGTAAGTATGAGTGGTTTCAACTGATAGAAACTTGCAATGATTGATCTTAAAATATATCAGTGTTTTTGTTTTGTCTCAAGTTGCACACCAGTAATGTTTTTTTTTTTTTCCTAAGGCACCTTTATAAAAATTACTTAAATGTCCTAATTGAACTATGACCTAATTCTGGTTTAGGCTAAGCCTGGTCTGTGAAACCAGGCCAATTTGTGTGAATGTCACTGCATTAGATAATACAATAAGTGGCAACAAGTGGATCTTTTCTAAAAACTAACTAATTTTCTGAGCCATTTTCGAAATTAATTTTAATCATTTGGCTTTTTTTTTTTTTTTTTCTCTCACAGAGGCATCTGAAAGAGCAACCTTATTTTCATCACATTAGCTATAAACCATTTCTGACAACCACATAATGTAATATATCTCAAGATGTAAGACATCTAATGTCAGATAATTCAAGTAGCATTTAAGTGTCCAAATACAAAGAGTACAAACAGTGTCCAGCATAAATGCAAAATCAATTTTGCATTCAAAATGAATATGACTCTTATCCCATGCTCTTTTTATTGTGATATAATTGCATGTGTGCACATGCATTTCTACAAATGTAGGCAAAAAGACTAGGAGCAAATTTGTCTATATTTCATTTTTTTTTTTTTAATGATTTGGAAAGGAAATGCCCTGACCCTGAAAATGAAAATACTGTACTATACAGTAGCCTGGAGAACAAAACAATGAACATTTTTTAATTTACATACATGTCAGTCTGTAGTTGGTTTCAGGCACTTGAAGTCACAGAAGTAACATTCCATACAACTGCTACATCTAAAGTCTTTGGTCCTCAGTTTTTCAAATAAGGAAAGTAGCAAACCACGGTCAGAACTGAACACAGTCTTCCAGCTTTACTGTTCTCTTGATTTTGTTTGTCTTTTCATAACTTCAACAAAAGCCGTTTCATAACTTAAAAACATTTCACATAAAATATGAATGGGTTACACATAAATGTAGAGTAGAGAAGTGCTTTAGACATTTTCCCACCATCATCTCAATGTTCATCTGCACTGGACAAAATCCTCACAAAAAAGTTTTTGAGAGCAGTCGGATTCATTTTGAGTCTTCTAGTAAAGTAAAGTTCATTATAACTGGGGTGGATTGGTGGCATCCACATAAAGACACAATATCTCACATCTGGTCTCAATCCAATTTTGCATAAAATCAAAAAATGGTAAAATTGGATGGTGAATCTCTCGACACCTGACCAAAACACGTCTGGGTCATATTTCAGCTCAAAATCACAAGGAAAGAAAAATAAACTATATTTTGCATTAAGAAAATTTACCCTATTTGTAAGACCATTAAGACTTTGTCATTATAACGTTTTCAATTTAAAAAAAAAAAAATTCAATTTAATTTTCATTAAAAACTGAGAATATAATGAGAATTCCAAATGAGAAATGGTCATTTCCTTACACAAAATATACTCTTTTTTTTTTTTCTTTTGATATTAAAGTGTATTGTGACGTAGACATGTTTTAATGAGATTCCCCCAGGAAAGTCCAAGAGTTTTAACCAAACGGCATCTTAAAACCGCAAATATTCCCCAGCAGTGTTTTTGTCCCTTATGGCTCAGCTACAAGGCAGCCATGTCTGATAGGAGTTGTTACAGGTGGAAATTGGCGAATGCACATGTGCTACATAGTAGTTGCTGAAGTTGACGTCTCTGACGTAGGGCGCCGGTTGGTAGTAACACGTAACATTAGACAGTGCAGGAATCGCGTTCTGTTCGGCCAGTACACGTAGCGCCAAAGAGGAGATGAGCGCGAGCGTCTGCCTCCGCTCGTGTCCCATGAGACACACGGTGCTTTCGTCTACCACGCGATGGAGAGTCACGAGGCAATCGTAACGCTTGTGCTCCATGCCGTTAAAGTGGTTCTGCAGGTACGCCTCCAGCTTCCTCTGCTGCTCATTGATGTCAGGGAAGTCGATGAAGAAGCGTGAGCACATGTAGCGCTGGAGCGTCTTCATCTGCGACTCGGACGCTGGACGGAAACCTCTTACTAGCAGGTGGCAGTACTTCAAGAGCCCGCCACCACGGATCTCTTCCGGGCTGTGCGTAGCGATGATTTTGGCATGTAGGTGTCCCAGCGCTTCATCAAAGTCTCCATACATGCTCTCTCCGAGCACAGTGGGATGGAAACTCTCAGACATGGGCGTCTCGGAGCAGCGGTCGAAAAGCAGCAGCGAGTCCAAGCCGATCTGAAAAGAGTCCACGCTGAACTCAAACTGCCGTCGCAGGGAGTCCACGAACTTCAGCTCCACGTTTTTGCCAGTGTTGTTGGAAAGTGAGATGAGGCTCCAGCGGTCCGTGTCGTTGCAAACCTTCACCAGCTTCTGCACGTACGCTTCCTTCAGGGTCAGGGCGGTGATGCGGTCCCGGCTCACGCCGGCGGGCAGGAATTCCAGGAGGCTGTCCAGGACCACGTCCTTCACCAGACGGAAGGTCTTGTCATCGGTCAGACTCAGGCCGAAGATCAGGTCCAGGTCTTTGTAGCCCAGGCCGGTGTCCTGGTGGAGCACATAACTGGCAGCTGAGCCATTCAGTTTCACGTCGCGCACCGCTACGCCTCGCTCCTCTAGACGAGCACGCACCACCTAGAGGTCAAAAAGAGACGGAAAGAGACACTATTAAGCGTGATATGCAAGCAACCTTTTTTTAAACAGATTTGACACAGATTCCTGTAACTTCATCAAAGTAGTGACTGTTCAGTCACAAGTACGAGTCCAAGACTATATTTTCATAGACTCAAGAGCGATTGGTTTTGGTCTTGACTCAGACTGTGCAGACACGTTCTGTGGTCTTTGATGACTCACTCCGTGCTATTGCGCATCTCTGGACCAAAGTACACTGTATGTGGAGAAATTTGCGTGACACTGGCAAAGACAAAGGCTTCATTTACCCAGAAAGAGAAGGATATTTACACTATCTGAATCATTCAGACCCTCCACTGGTCTATGTTTTGGCAGTGTTAGTCTCAAACCTTGGTTCCGAGTCAAAACTATTATCAGAAGACGCTTGAGTTCATTATTCAACCGTCTTCTGGTCTTAGTCTTGACCTACTCGGGTCTTAGCCTGGACTCTTGACACAACTGGTTTTGAACTCTTGAAATGAGCTGCATTTCTCAAAAGCATCGTGAGATAAGTTGATCATAGAGACCATTGGTGGCAAAAGATCTTACAATGTACTTAACCTGTTGAAAAAAAAACAAAAAAAAAACAGAATATGCTGTGTATTCTTAGTTGCTCTTGACCTGGTTATTAGCTGGTCCTGAACAACTAGCTCCTGCTCAGGACCAGCTTAAAACCAGCTCAGGACTAGCCTATAACCAGTTCAGGACCATCTTAATGACCACATAAGTGCCATCTTAAAACAGCTCAAACCAGCTACCATGCTTCAAAACATACCCAATCATGTGCTTAAGATACTTGGGAGTATGCAGCCCTGGTCTTGACATAGACCAACTAATACCACAAAACACGGCAGGATCCATTGAATCCACTGAGAAAATGTTCACATGTATGGGCTGTTGTTTTTCCACCAAAACTGATGTCATTTCCTAATGGATGATGTCACTACCTGATAACCTCAATAGGCTCATTCGAGATGCATCAGCACTGCGCAGATTGATTGGCGTATGACATCAAAGTATGCGAGAGCGATTGGAGAGCAGACATCTCTTTACGCTTTAGAATTGTTCTCGCCGTACTTAGATGTCATACGCTAATCATTCTGTACAGTGCATCTCGGCATATTTCAGTATGATGCCATTGCATACAGAATTTGAATTTGAAATTCTTTTAAATTTTGTCAATTGAATTTAAGCCTTGAAGGCACTACATGTCAAGACATTTAAGAAGAACAGGAACAGGAACATGTTGGTTTGAAATACTAACTTTGACAGACCAGCTACAATAGAAGGAAATGGCAACCTTTCTTTCTGAGGTTCATGTAGTGCAGTACTGTAATCTTAGTAAGATTCTTCACAACCTAAGAGCTCTCAAAAACACACCTCTATCAGACTGGACACAGGAGAGATCCAACTCTTCACTAGAGAAAGGATGCTGTCTTCCCTGGGAAATGACAAGTCACTGCTGGTCTTTGTTTACAAGCTCTTGGCAGCCTTCTTTGCTTTTCTGTCCTTCTATTACTCTACCTGTAAATCTTTCTAACGCAGCGACTGAAGGCAGCCTCCGAATTGATTCCAACGCCAACTGACATCGGCTAATGGACAGCTTTTAAAACAACTGACATTCTCAGTGTTTAGACAGAAATAGTTATAAAATAAATGGAGCGTTATATTAGATTGAAAGTGACCCACATATTTATCCAACCCAGCAGTACATCCAAGAGCGGTGAAGAAATGGAGAATCTCCACTCAACTTGACATTTGAAAGTCAAAGATGTGATTTAGTCTGGGTCAAAGACCTAGAAAACTGAGAATCTGTGAAACTCTTTAGTCTAGTTCTTTAGTCTACTGGGTGGTCAGAACAGAAGAGAAGTCAGTGGTTACAGTGGAGAAAAACGTCAACGCCAAGGTGTTGCGGGTGGTTGTGAGAGCATCGATATGAGGTAATACAAGTAATACAAGTGGCTTTCAGGACACTGCTATACGGTTGCATTCTGGGTGGTTACCAAAGTATTGTTATGCAAGGTGTTAAGATGCGTTGCTATTTATTGTTTGTACCACTTTTTCCTTTCTCGTTGTCTGTCCTTGTTATATGAATGTGAGCTTACGCATTGTCTACCCATCACACCACATGGTATTGGCTGACCTATTTGTCTGTAGAGTTACATAATCCCAGCAGTGTCTGTACCGCTCAAAAACTAAATGCCAGACTGCTAATTTCATTAGCAGATATCTGTCTGAACACTTCTGACAACCAGTCTAAAATGACCAGGTGAAAAATCTGAGTGAAAAAACAAACTACAAGACACTGGAAAGGCACTCAAGATGAAAAATGACAGTGCTCCAGAACAAATGTTGGCTTTCTGGGATATAGCAAAGGTCGGGACATAAAATGAAACTTTCAGATGCATTTCCACAATGGAATTATACATTTGAATTACTGTAAAAAGAGAGCTGCCGGAAAACTATTTTCCAGCGTGGAGAACAAGTTAGTTTCATTGGTAACCAAACACTTTCAGACAGATGGCCTACAAAACTACATGAATATTGACTACTGCTTATACTTAGGTTAGAGGTTCGTTCAAGTCACATAAATCTGAGACTCAAATAGGGACATTGCTTTTAATTTTATAATTGCAATTTAGCAATTTAAGCAGCATATAAGAGTGTTCATACACATGACATGTTCACTAGCAGCACACACAAACAGAGTGTGCATTAACTCTAAAAAGACAGCAAAATCTTGAGAAAACCACTTTTAAATACACGGCATATTAAACAGTGACACTGACTGCTGAACTCTCATCAAGCCAGTCATGACAAAAACAGTGTGGATGCTTATGATTATGTTGTCTCCATTACATACCTATATTGAGTTGATCAACAAGTCTTCGGCAAGTCATTTTTCTTCATAATAAAGAAATAGGATGTTCTGAAGAATTTTTTAACAACTGCTCTTAAAATTGACCTGTAAACTGGACCTTTAAGCAACAAGAACATCCCATCAACTCCACAACAAAGCATTAGAAACCACTCAGCCAAAACACCCTAGCATCATGGTGGCGAGACTTAGAGAAAAGAAAACATCACTCATGTTTTGATCACACAACATTTGCCTTGTCTAGAAAGGTCTAGTGATGGGACTGATGCACAGTAGGGCTGGGAAAATAAATCGATGCATCGCAAATCGAGAAGTGGGATTTTCTGAATGCATCGCGATTCTCTCTCAAATCAATTCTGAGCTTAGTTTACCAGCAGATGCCACTGCATGCTTTAGAAACAGCCGTACTCTGCTTGCTTACAATTCCTTACACACACACTTGAACCTAAAATAATCATTCATAACGTTTGAAAAGGTTAAAGTGAATTACAAGGGTGTTTACAATGTCAACTCTTGTCATAAAAGCAATGAAAAGTGCAATTGCATGTCTCAGGTGAATGCACAAGTGCTCTTCAGCACTAGCATTTGAGTGTGCAAATAAAAACTAAATTGAAGGGCCATCTGCTGTTAAAAACTAAGCTCTGAATCGATTCCAGAGAGAATGGATATGCATTCAGGATTGATCCAGCGATGCGTTGATTTATCTTAGTTTATCACCTAGTTAACACCCAACAAGAACACCCTATCAACCTCAGAACAAACCATTAAAAACACTCAGCCAAAACATCCTAGCATCATGGTGGTTAGATTAAGAGAAAAGAAAACAATGACACACAATGATCACACAATATTTGCCTTGACTAGAAAGGCCTAGTGATGGGACTGATGCACAGCATCACAGCTGAAATCTCTAATTCAAAGAAAGCTTTAGAAAAGACACTAATTTCTCCATTTAATGTCACTGTTGTTTAGGTGAAATAAGATAGTAAAGAGATTTCACTTGTGATCCATAAAATCAAGAAGAACATCCTCATTTGACCATTTAAATCAGGGGTATCGAATCCTGTTTCTGGAGATCTACCTTCCTGCAAAGATCAACTCCAACCCTGAGCACTTCCAACACCGGATCCAGCTGATTATGATCTTCAAAGACAGGTGTGTTTGATCACTGAACAGGTAGGTACTGTAAATCTGCAGTACTGAAGTAGGACTGGGATGGGAACCCCTGGTTTCCTGTACAAGATCTCTCGATTTAAAGCTAAAAACCACAAGGCCGCTTCCATTGACCCTGTGTTGAAGGCTTGTAAAAAAAGCCACAAATGCACTGGTCTGACTGCCGCTGACAACGCCTTGGTGACGCATAAACTCACATCCTGTTTTGTTTTCCAACCTGGCTAAAAAAGCTTCTCCGTTTTATTTGTGGGACGATTGTAAGGCCAAGTTTTACAGGTTTAGGCTAGGGATCAAGCCAACAAAACAGCAATCATTGCCCCTGGACACCGGCAGCCACTCTGGTCAGTGAGTCTCACTGTGAAGTGCCAAATGCAAAGGGATGGATGAATGAACCACTTACGAGTCTCTAACACTGGCCAGTGCTCAGGACATGAGTCAGTGAATCCACTGTACTAGACTAGACTGTGAAGAGTTTTATCCTTTAAATCTTTCCCAAAAATTCACTTAATGGAATCTTTGAAATTCTAGCTATTGGATGGCCGTGTGGATAATTCTAGGTGTTATATGAAGCTTGGATAAGGCTTTAAGCACTTAAGCACTTATACGTAACTTCCATTACACCAGTTCTCTACTTTATTAGTAAAGACTTTGTTTAAAGAACCATCTGATTTTCCAAACAACAATCCAATGAAAAGTGTGTCATCATTTGCTCACCCTTATGCTGGTCCAAACAAAGATGCTTTTTTACTGTGGATGACAAAAGAAAAATCACAGCATGTCTAAAGTGCTTTTTCAAAATGAAGACTAGGGATGTTGAGCACAATAAAAGTGGTCCACATGACTCATGCACTGGGGTAACACGTTACAACTAACACAAGTTATGTAATCGGATTACTTTTTCCAAGTAACTAGTAAAGTTACTAGTAAAGAGTTACTTAAAAAAAAAAAAAAGTAATGTTCTCAACCAGTTTGGGTAAACATGATGTTACTGTAGTTCTAGGCTAAATATAAATATGCATTTACTCATCTCACATACACAAAACAGATAAAATATATTAATAAAGATATATTAATATATAAATAAAGATAAATAAACATGTTAAAACACACAAATATCCTGTGTATTTAATCCTATTTTATTAACCAGTGTCTTTGCTGCTGACCTTTGATAATCCAATTTAACCACACTAAGAAGCAAACTGATATTAGATAAACATAACATTTGCATTTCATGTTTTTTTTTGTTTTTTTATTGCTGAAGAGTGTTCAACTTTCTGGATCCTATTCTTCATGCAATCCAGAAAGGCAGCAAAACTAAGAGGTTTTTTTGAGCTGCGCCCCCTATGGTACAGATGTGTATTACATTTCCCTCAGCCTAACGCTTATTTATTTCATTTTTGGTGTGAAAGGTCTTTTACGTTTGCCAGAAATAGAATTTCTTATATTAAAAACAAACAAACAAGCCTAGCCCAGATGAGAAAATGTAAACGTAACATAACACATTACATTCCATAAAAAGTAACTAAGTACCACAATTAGTTCCTTTTTTAGAGTAATGCAACACTGTAATGCATTACTTTTAAAAGCAACTTTCCCCAACACTGCAAATGATAGCTTTGTTGAGCTAAAGCCGTTTTATAGACCTACGCGTCTGAGAAACAAGTGCACAGACATCTTTTTGTCTTTGAATTTCCGTTTTTTTGTTGTTGTTGTTGTTGTTGTTGTTGTTGTTTTGGTAGCTCTGTAGTAGCGATGTTGGAGGGTAATTAGCTGGTGAAGTGGATTCAAAGTTTTCTGGAGGTCAATATTACTACTATTTTCCAAAAAAGACGCATTTTACATGGATTTTTAAAAAGAAGGTTAAAAAGGCTCTGTTGATTAGCCCCCCCTGCAGGTAAGGGTGTATTGTGTAATCTATACCTCACAATGATTCCAACCACTGGTTTTAACCATGATTATGTTACATGCTGGAGGACTGAATTCCTTTAAGACATCCATTCACATACTCAGAAAAGCACCTGTTCTAAGACAGGAACAATGGGGAATGGCTTAGATGTAGAGTCTGTGTATCCTTTCGGATTGAAAAAATGTAATCCTGAGGAGTTAGTTTACACTCTGGCCAAACAGAAAGACTTACCAGGCTCCTCTTTACCGCACGGATGCCATGTCAGCTCTGGCCCACAAGTCTACTGTTTCCAACAGGATTAATCCACTGTTAACCTTATTTGACACAAACAAGCCAACTTTGTCTGCTAAACAGGCCAGTGTAAGCCAAGCAACACAGCATGCAGTAATGATACCACTGAGAAAAATTAAATAGTGGTGATTTGTGTCAGAAAGTTCTTTCTGCACTTGGTTATAAGAACGGTGAACGCTTTACAGCAACACCAAACACTGATACGGTGTAACAAACAACCTTCTAGTGGGCTGATGGCCAACTTTTTTGAGAGTTAGCTTCCTGGTAGTTGTAGATGTGCTAGATTGTAGACAAAACTACCAAAATATGGCAAGCTCCAATCAGAGAATGCTACTTAACATCCAGGAGTCGAGATGCACAGGTTTCTATCAGTCTGTCAGGAAACAAAATTATGTTTACACTGTAAAAACAAATGATATAATCAGTAATCCAGGGCAATTTATGTTTTTACATTAACTATATGAAATTCAACTTTATTTAAGTCTAAATGACTGTGTAAAGGATTCTGTGTTAGTACTATGAGCACTTGTATGAACGAATCAGAGCTAAGAGTTATTTGAAATAAGAGTCATAAAAATAATTGATAAGAGTTTGAGGCACTTAGTAGCAAGCATTCTACACAGTCATGAGCAGAATTGTATATTGTCTTCTGTCTGGGAAATAATCTGTACTTATTACGTTTGGATGGATAGTAATTCTGTGGATGTAATTGGATGGAGAATAATGAAGGTGTTTTCAGTACAGAAAAATACTTTCAGATAAACCCGCTTCTAAAAAAAAGACATTATGCGGGTGCTTGCATGTTAGTCAGACAGTCTCTTCCTGTCTAAGTGGGCAGTTTTGACCAGCCAAAACTGCAACGTGAACCAGATTTATGCCAAGTCAAAAGCTTGGCTATGCAAGACTATTAGTAGGTTGTAACGATGAACTGTACAGTAACTGTAATGACTGTTCCTTGTGTACATATTACATTAGTGCATTGATTTGAAATGCATCTGCTGAGATACAAATAGATATTTATCATATTTGTTGTGGGACCTGTGAAAATGTTGGCAAGGTGAAAATGAACTACTGGCCTATTTAAGAGGGTCTTATTAAGAATAAAAGTAGATATTTTTTATAAAGACACTCAAAACTTAATTAAAGACGAGGCACTGCCAAACCTAAAACCGGGCTTTTTTTTTCTGGCTCTCACATTAGATACAACCAGATGGTAGAGTAATGAGCACTTTCATTTGAAAGGTCAATGATGTCATCAGAGTGGCCTAAATTCGAATAGTTCATTTAATACGGCTGGGTAAAAAATACTGTATATCTCGTTTCAACAGTTAATTGTGTGAACTGGCTTCCTTGCAACAGTGAGGTTGCAATTAAAACAAGCTAAATGAAGGGAAATACTCCATTCCTTTAAAAAAAATAAAGAGCAGGCCCAGAGGCTTTTTAATTAGTCACCCTTAAAATGTTGAAGTACACAGAAGTGTAAGTTTGAAACTTTTATCCCTGCTATTAAAAATCTCTGCACCTTCATTTTAGTTGATTTTTTTAAACTAACAAAATGAATCCGTTAAGTCTGTATATGGAATAATATCATAAATAATATGAAGAGTTTCTCTGGATGATAAATAGATTAAAGTGAGAGAAGTGAAGTGATTGCACAAACACCTGCTGAGAGCTGCTGGAATTCAGCACGGAAGAAAAGCTGCCACATAAAGCTTTTTTAGTAGGACTGCAAAAGTCATGACTGACAGCAAAAGCTGCAACGTATCTATTACAGTAGAACAATCAGGAAAAATTATCTTCTTGGCACCTCTTTGCAAAACTTACATTAACTGAAATTTTAGATGAAGATGACAACACAGAACTTATAATACTAGTATTTTTAACAAAATCTTAGCATATCTAATAAACAAACTGTGCATTAAAGATGACAATGCATAAACATTATTAAATAAATATTACACAAATACATATTTATTGAAACATGAGCTGAACACTTTCATTTCCTTCCTTCTGATAATGCCAAATTAATCCAATTATTTCCTGAATGACAGTGAAGCGTTTATGACACAAGAGAAATAGCATGGATTAACATGGATCAAGTTGTTTCTCATAAACATTAATCCTTATGCAAATATGATTTTATAAATCCAATTATCCCTGCTCTACATGGATGAGGTTGAAATCATTATAAAATCGCTAATAAATTTATACCTGTGAGCACGCATTCAATTTCTACGTCGCTTGGCAACCATAAACAGCTACAGTTCGGATAATAAACTACATTAGTTAGAAGAATTTTTAAATCTGAAGCTATACAAAAATATCATAACTTAGAATCGTATCTGTATAGTAACCATGACAACTTGAATTGGGAAACAGAACGTTTTTAAATCTTCAATTAAAAATTAAGATGAAACGTTTATGTAATAAAGCCCCTGATTATTATGAATAACAGTCCTACATTTAAGAATGTAAATACAATGTCTTTGATCATATTGCTCATATCACCTAAAAACACCACTTTGTTGTGGCGTATTAATGAAATTTAGTTTAAAACAAAACGTAAAATGACGTTTTATTAGAATCCTTCAACAATGTTCCAAATTGTGATAAAAATTGGAATTTACATTTTTTCCATAGTTCTAATTGCATTCTATTTTTAACTAGGAAACCTATGCACTGTAAGAACTGGTGTGAACCGAGTTCGACCGAGGCGTCATAGTGTTTTATGCGAGTATTAGACCCTATACCTGTACGATATGCCGTGGCTGAACGGAGAGTGTGGGGAAGTTTCCTCGGCCGTGGATCGGGACGCATTCTCCCAGGATGGAGTCCAGACGCTGCACCTGCTCCCACGACAAAACACAACAGCGACGGCTCTGCTCCGACACATCCGCGGAGGACATAGCGAATCCGTCCGGTTAAGACACTGAAGAGTCTGCTTGGTGGATGTCAGCTGGATGCTCCGACTATATGACGTCCGGTTAGTTCGGTTTAGGAGTAGAACGTTGATTCGTTTTCAAAGCGTGGATTTCAAAAGTTATTTTATCAACGCAAAAGAATCCAGATATTTACGGATGCACAAACGAACTCAAGCGTCTCAGTTCCCCACAGTGGCACTTCTCACTCCAGGATGGCGTTCATTCACTGAGCCTGGGATAAGCTTACAAATACATTTAAACCTGGCGTATTTACATACGCCGCTCAATTGGTCAGCTTTATGAATAATTAAAACGTCCATAAGAACTAAAGCCCATGTGCCCGCCCACCTCGTCTACGTCACAATCCCCGCGGCGCTCATTGGCTGTGGGAGGAGCGTGCGGCTGTGCTGCAGCATGTGTTCGGTTTTTGGTAAACACAATCCGGGATTGTCCAAGCTAGTTAGTTTGTTGCATAGCTTGTCTAAAAGTACACCCATGATAATGTATTAAAATTGTGTTCTTAATGTCAGAAGTCACGCACAGTAAGAGTTGATTTATTATCAATTTTGCATAAGTACATACACTTATGAAAAAAGGTACAAAAGCTGTCACTGAGGGCATTACTCTGAAAAATTACACATTTGTATCTTATTTACCCCTAAAGGCTGCATATACATATCTCTTAGAGGTACTTAATAGTATGTAAAGTGTACATATTAGACCTTAATGGTACACATTTGTACCTGACATCTTTTGTGCCTGTTTTTTTTTTTGGGAGTGTTGGGTTTACTCAAGTGTATTTCCGTCATTGCTTTTTAAGCTTGTTAAATGCCATTTGTCTCTGGTTACTGTGCCTTGTGACGCAATCTATCAGTTGTCATAGTGTTATCAAAAAACCTGTTCTAGAAGAGTTATGTGACCTGTTATCTTTTTTTCTTTAGACCAAAATGTAATATACAGTATTTAGTGCACAGCATGAGAGCTCAGCTACTTCAAAAGGAAGTAAAACTGAAGAAAGATGATATCATTTGTACACATTTGCTGGAAATCTGATATCTTTTTTACGTGACAGCGCTCTGGGTGGTTCCAAGCAGTCTAAACTGGAAATTCTCCAGTATAATTTGTATAAACAAGACATTTATTACAAGGGAGTACCATGGAGCATAATTCAATGAACATAACGCAGGCAATTTACACAACGACATATAGACATAAGCCGAACAGAGCAATAAAATTAAGAATGTGAATGAAAAATACGACACCTTTAATGAACTGAGCAGGAGATAATGAGACAGTTTTACTGCTGTGGTGCAAATGATTTTTGATCTGCACTGTAAAAATAT
This sequence comes from Labeo calbasu, assembly GCA_019740295.1. Classification (NCBI taxonomy): domain Eukaryota; kingdom Metazoa; phylum Chordata; class Actinopteri; order Cypriniformes; family Cyprinidae; genus Labeo; species Labeo calbasu. The sequence goes on from JAHKKF010533796.1 coordinate 39,688, forward strand.
TTTGTAAGGTAACCTAAACTGTGTTCAGTGTGGTGAGATGCAAATGGTTTTATACAAATAAAAAATATATTATTTATTACAACTAAATCAACAGCTAAATGAAAGGGTCAGCTCAGGTAGAAACGACTGCACATTTTTACACTATTATGCCTCTTATATAGCCTTGTTGATTTGGCCCCTGTACATTTTAAACTTTGCATCTGGTATTATATTTAATAACTCCCACAGGAAGTTTAGGCCTTTTATAACCTGATCAAACAGTAAGGCCCTTACCTCTGCAAACATCCTTTATTTTCCCAGGCTCCATATAGCAAACAGAGAACGTCCTCAGCATGAAACGCTGCGTGTATATGACTTTAATCCTGCTTCCATTTCGTCACAGAAATGTGATCTATAGCTGCTGGCCATTTAAAAGACGTCATGAAGTCGACCAGCCTGTTAAGTGTAAAGTGGCAAAGTATCATGTGAAGGAGCAGAAACGAAAGTCTGGCAGAGAATACAATAGTGAAACCTTTTCGAATGCTCTCATTGTGATGATCTCTGTGTGCTCGTGAGGAACAGGTTAAGATGTGACAAACGCTGGTCAGTCAGGCTGTCACAACACATTCAGATATGCATGATTGATTGATTCACTGTCATTTGTGGTATTTTCATGCTGTACTGAATTACCTCTGGTATTTTCAGTGTCGAAACGTGTATTCTTGCAATTGCTTTTTTAACACAGTTTTTTAAATGTTACTGTAAAATGTCTTAAAGTAAAGTAAACCTACAAAGATCTGGTATGTTTACTAAGATTCTTGCTAAGAAATGTGTGTGTGTTTGAGGAGGAGGCTGCGGTGGTTTGATGTTTGCCTCATAAATCTATTTGAGAGATGATGCTGGAACACATACACACATTTGCCAAGGCATCTGTTTGTCTTTTTTTTTTATTTTTAATTAAACAAAGCATAGACGGAAGTTATATGTTTACAGAAGTAAAACATACTTTTCATAACCTTACAGCAAATACAGTACAAAGTGAATGTCGCTGCATTAGATATAAAAAACACTTGACAATATCAGGCACACTTTTCAAACATTTCAGAAGTTTAATAAGTGTGAAATTCTGAAACAAAACTAAGACAAAAGACAAAAGTGTAGTGATGCTTTTGTGGATGTTAAATGTTACTGGATAATGTCCATATTTAATGTGATGAACTTTGCCTGCGGTTTTATACATCCACTAAAAACCACTGTGACACCAGTCTAGAAAAAGTGAGGTTAAATCTGACAGAAAGTCTAGCGTCAACATGTCACTTTAGTTTCTTTGCTGGTTTATGGGTCATTCCAGGTATTCGGTCATATTTCAATCCCCCAGAGTTTCTAATGCGGCGGTTCATCAAAATTAATTGTTCGAGCCTTTCACAATACTTTGGTATGCCCATTATAATTAATAAAAATAATTATTGCATTTTAATATATTTTAGCATAAAATAATGTCTTATATCTATCTTAAACCAAGCATTTTGTTATTTCCCTGAGTTTGTATTTAGAAAATTATTAACAAAATGTGCAGTCTGTGATTTTTGGCAAAAAATGTAAGCATTTATTTGTGTTCCTTTCTTGTGAAGAATATTTTTCTAAAAAAAAACTGCAAGATATTTTAATTAAAAACAGATGTCCCTCAGTCTGAACTCAGCCCCATCACACTAACCATTCTATCCCCATAATAATGTGACAATATATGTGACAATATTTACCAGAAATGACATCATTCAGGTCTCTTTAATATTGGTGCAGAAAATGGTTAGAAGTACCATA
>JAHKKF010533798.1:3184-25227 GCA_019740295.1 Labeo calbasu
TATTTTATTTCTTTATTCGTTATTATTTCTATATTGAATTGTGTAATGAGTAGAAAATAGAAATGAATAAAAATATACGTACAAATAAAATGAAAAATTACTTTGAAGAGAAGTAAATTTTAGGTGCAGTTTGCCGGTTGTCCAGCAGGTGCCCTCATAACTCTGTCTCCTTACGATGCACTTAAGGCTTTACGATTACTCCGGAGCACTCGTAGATCTACGAAGATTTTCAAGTGCTACTTAAGTTGCGATGTTTTTGGGAAACAGACCGTAATATTAAGATCAGTCGTACGATCATTTTTACGAACTTCTTAGGCTTACGATGCTTTTGGGAAACGCAGCCCAGGACAACAAGGGACTCATGGACATCACTAAAAAAACAAACAAACAAAAAAACAAAACAGCTGTGGATCATTCAGGTAACAACACAGTATTACGCGTTTGTACAATAAACTTTTGAACTCGAGCACTAAATAAAAAAATAACATGCTTTTTGTATGATCCCTTTTATTTTGGTAAAATAATTAACATTTTGCAGATATTAAGTAAACTTTTGACCTCAACTATAACATTGTCTTTGTATTTTTATTTCAACATGGTACAAGATTAGACTATTACAAGTTTGGTCAAAAGCAATCTATAAGTAATCTAAAAGTAGTCAGATTACATTACATAAAATGTGGAATGCAGTGGATTACTAACTACTAACTACAATTTGTTACGTAATTTGGAATCAGTACAATTTGTAAGGAATCTACTCAGCACTGTGATTTACTTTTTGTTTAAAAAAAAAATTGTTATTGTTTTTTTTTTTTTTAACAACAGCTTGGCCCATTAATTTTCATAATTATAAACTAGGTCAGCAATTAGGTATGGGAAAGAAATGCTTACAAAATAAATACAATAAAATAACACAGTCCTGCATTATAAATTCATGTTATTTTGTAGTTTATTTTCAATTTCACGGAGTCCTTTGAATGAAAAGAACCTTTTTCAGAGACACACCAACTTTACATTTGCACAATAAAATACAAATGCGGGAGACAAATTTGTTCTCTCATTTTAGTGCAAACCTTTCAATAGGAATAAAACTAACAACAACAAGGTTACCTCATTTGTGACAAGAACAATGGACAAACAATTTACAAAATGTACCTCGGTTTTTGTTAAACTTTTAACAGTTGGAAAACAAAATACATTTAAAAAAGAAAAAAAAAAAAGTTTAAACATCATTCTCGGTGACCCATCGCACCAAAAAGGAATCGTTTCCTTCTGGTATCAGCCTGACTTATTTGGGACATTAAATCAGTAAACACTTGAACATAGCAAATCAGCTAACCTGCAGCTTCAGGACTCCCTAGGACAACATTATGATCCTGTTAGATCAGGCAATATAACTGATGAACATAAAATGTAACTATTGGCATTTGTTGCTAAGCGTCAGCGATGCTGGCTGCAAAATGGCTGATGGGCAGACAGATGCTTGAATTATCAAAAGCTATTTTAATAGCAATGCTTTGTTCAAAACTTAAAGAACAAATTAGTATACAACAGTGCAACAACAACAACATAACAGCAAAAATCAGAAAACTGAACATCTGATAACATGCTCTAATCTTTCCGTTTGAGAAAAGAAACCGTTCATAACTCAGCCAAACATTTAAATCCTAAATGGTGATTTACCAGTTTTGTGTGCTAGGAAAGTAGCCAGAGTTGCTCAAGAACTTGCATTTTGGGGAATTTCATTCCAAATGAAAAACAAATTGTGTTTAACAGGAGCTTAGGAGAAAATACTTTGTGATTCGATTCAATTTAACTTTGTGCTTCTTAACAAGACCATTCTTTATGACAGATAAAAACAGCTTGCTTGAGTTAGGGAAAATCTCCAATTTGAATCTGTAATTCCTCAGCTGAGTCCTTGGAAAAAAAGTGCGATGGATATTTTCCTTTATATTTAATGGCAGGGGAACAATTTCTCTTATTCAGCACCAATGAGATCCCAATATTCAGAGTTCAAAATATTGAAAGTCTGCTTTCAAAGAAAAACACGAAGTTCCAGTGGCTTCAAATGCTGGTTGTTTTCATAATCTAAGTCTTGTGTTTTCTTCTCAAAGTTGGCGGTTTAACTGGTAGCGTCACTTCTGAGGTCCTTTGTGAAAAAGGTAGATTGGTCTCTGAAAACCTACGAGAAGACAAACAGAGGGTTAGAAATATTTACATACGTCTCATAATATCATAGGGAGAGACTGCAAAGCTGTTCAAAGCTCTGACCTCTAGAATAATTCTGTGACGTTCCGATGAGCTCGTAACTGGAGAAGCCCACCTCAGTAGTCAGGTAGGAGGAGAACTGGTCTGGTTTTAACCGGATGCTATGGTAATTCTTAAAGATGGTCTCCTGGAAAATTACAAATAATAATATTATGAAATGCATTTGGCTAAACAAGAAGTATACCCAACTTTGAAGTATGGGTTACAACAGGTTAGTTATGTTTCTAAAACTGACCATTCCAGCCTTAAATCTGAAAATTCGTGCAAAGCCACTGACATACAGACACCATTAACTGACTACGAACTATATTGAGCATCTTATATTGCTACTGCATTTGTTTCATAAAGCATTTGCTTTGAGGTCATTTTACTTTGCATTATGCCCAATCATCACACCTAAACAGCACCTAATTATTTCTTGCTCAAGTTTGTCTTGGTGTCATCTTTGATTCAGCTGTAAGATTTGAGGCTATTGCTGTTTTACGTGCCTTGTTTGTTTTTAGACTTGCTTACTGCAACTCGTTAAAGATGACAGGAGATCATTTGTTTGAATCTGTGTTCTTAAATAAATCGGTTGCGTAAATCATTCAATGACTAATTGCTTTGTTCTTAATTAATCATACATTTTGAATGAATCTGTTGAGTGAATAATTCAGTGACTCACTTAAGATAATAATGATTTATGGTTTATTCATAATTATCTTTTTTTTAATTCTCATTTATTTTTCTACATTCTAAATTTTATTTTTTAAAACATTAACCAGGGTTTGTACAGGTGATGTAAAATTAAATTTCAGGACTTTTAAGGACTCTTCAAGCACTACTGTTTGTTTTTCAAAGACTTCAATCAAAGATCTCACTTATCGAACAAAAAAAAAACAAAAAAAAAAACAAAAAAAAAAGGCAAATAAAGGCACTTGCAAAGTATTACGAAGTACACTACACTTTTAAAATACTAAACCCTAAATCAGAATTTTTTTTTTTTGCAAAAATACAAACCCGCACCAAATTCCTCATCTGAACCAAATGATTCAAATATGCAAAGCATGCAAAGTTCCCATCTAAATCAAGCGATTTGCGATACGCTTTTCGATTGGAGCACTTTGAAACTGTTTTGCAACTATTTTGCAACGCAATAGTTTAATTGATTTGGAGTTTCGAATAGCTTTGTTTCACCCATCACTGCATGCGTTTCAAAAAAACATCTCAAGCGATGTCGAAATTCAAAAATAAATATCTCTTTTAATCTGATCGTTTTTTTTCACTAGTGAATCGCTTGAAAATGAGTGAGCACGTTTGAATCACGAGTTTGAATCAATTGGAACGGTTCCAGTGTAAATGACTCAACTGTTTTGGTTCATCTGTTCCTCTTTGAGAGTCTTCAGCCATCTTTCCGTGAAAAGATGTGCTTATTAACAAAATTAAACACTTATTTCACAGACATATTGTCCACTGTGAAAAATAAATAAATAAATAATACATTGTCCAAAGTACCTCTTCAGGAATACTGCTATTTTCAAGGGTTTTCCAGGCCTTAAATTTCAAAAAGTCAAATTCAAGAACTTCAAGCATTTTAAGCACCTTGAACGAACCCTGATTAACCTTATACCCTTATGCAGTTGTAATTACTGTGCATATACACCACAAATCATTCCTTTCAACAAAATCAGATCACAATTTTGCGCAAGGACACACATTTGAGAACATCCAATGTCTTGCCTGACCATTTGGCTTAAACTGATGTCATGACAAAAAAGGGCCTTACAGTGAGTTTCTTTCTCTTGCCGTAGGAGTTCCAGGGCTGGGGCTCCAAAATGAAGAGTCCTCCTGGCCGCAGGTGCTTGTATACCCTGTGGAAGAGCCGTTTGAGTCCTGCATCACCCCAGTTCAGGTGGACCCATTTTGTCACACTTAAACACAGGATCACATCATACTCTTCCCTTTGTGTCTGCAGCAACATATCACTTTCCAGCACATAGTTCCCCTGCACAGGTCAGACAGATAGAAGATTATGAAACAGGACAGACAGGTGCTTCATGCTTAATAGTAGTACTTGAATATAAGGATACACATCTTTAAAGGTTACCATGCCACACCTATTTCCTCCCAGTGCAAAACTCAAGATGGTGTGGTGTAAGGTAACTGCCACAGCACTGCTGTTTGGTCCCTAACTTGTTCTGAGTGGTTTTAATCACATTGCTATGCAGTTGTTCCGGGTGGCTTCTTCAGAAGAGCCAAATCGCTATTACACCCTTGTCTCTGGATGTGGCTCGGGTCAGTCCAAGTCTACAGGTTCAACATTTCAAGCTAAAGGCTATAATGTTCTTGGACGTAAACATTTATATGCATTAAGCTCAGAAAAGCAGAACCAGGCAACAGATCAAAGACCTAGCTCAACAGACACCAGTTCATCTTTAACTAGGCGGCACAACCGCTTTCACTTATAACTCGAGCTAATAGAATAAATATTTATGATTTAGTTATGTGCTTTAAACAGAGAAGGCTTTACAAAACTCAAATTAACAGCTAAAACTACAATGAACAACAGGCTTGCATGCATCTGCTGTTGTGCAATACATTTTTTTGCATTCATTGTTTTACACTACTCTGCTGTGCCATTCTGCTCAAAGATGAGTGCATGTATAATGTATGAATATTTCATGCCATATTTATTGTACACAGAGCTGGGAAGATTACTTACGAATTGTAATCCGTTACGGATTCCAAATTATATGACAAAAATTGTAGTTAGTAATGTAATCAGTTACATTACAAGGTAATATAATCATACTTTTAGATTACTTTTGACCTAACTCGTTCATCACATTGATTTAAATAGGATAATCTTGTACCATATTGACAAATTTATAAAGGGTAAGAAAAAAAAAAAAAAAAAAAAATTCCATTTATTATTAACAACATGAAGTGCATTAAACCTTATATTACGTCAAGATTTGGTGTTTGTGAAGGAACTCCAGGGGTTTATAAGTTTAACAGAAAGCTAGTAATTAATTAAATCATAAAAAGTTATATAAAAATCAATCATTTAAAAAAAAAAAAAAACTCTTACTAAAAAAACAAAACAAAAAAACAAACAAAATGCACGTCATGTGACCATACCCAACAGAGAACCAATGAACATGAAAATGGGATAATTACTAAAAGATTTATTTCAAAGGTGAAAGAGGTATGTGAACACATTCAGTATGTGAATTTGTGCATTTTAATGTGTTTGAAAGACAAAAGCCTTCCAAAGACACAGAAATGCATGGTTAAATACCCACAAATTTATAATTAAAAAAATAATAATAAAAAAAAAAATGTGATGAAAATCAGTGTGTTGATGCAATGTTGACACAAGCCTGAAATATTTTTTGTAAATCAGTGGTCAAATGCTGACTGATGACTGATCTTTGTGTGAATGTCTACAAAACTTAAAGACTTTCTGAATGCATATAAGCAGTACGCCATGTTAGGGAAAAAAAAAAAATAATAATAATAATAATAATAAATTATGGATAATTTATTGTTACTGTGTAAATAATGTGTAATCATGTAATCCATAAAAAAGTAATCTGAAAGGCTATCTGATTATGAGTATTTTAAAATTTAACTTACTCTAATTACAAGTACTTAATTTTTGGAATCTGATTACATAATCCATAATCCAGTAATCAGTTACTACCCAGGTCTGGTTGTACATCATATTTTGTACATTACATTATAAAACAGATAGTTCAGGTCCTTGATTCTGATTGATTGAGCCGCGTTCGAGGCTGTTGTAAATTACTCTACAGACATGCACCTTTGTTTACATCTGTGTGTTGCTCAGCAACCACTTTGTTCCACATTTCTGAGGAACTGCGCTGTTTGGCGAAATAAATATTTTTTAATTAATATCATTGCACTTTATTTGCAGTTTTATTTTGTGAAACCTTACTACATATATGGAATAACCATTTTATAAACTCAACAAGCCTCGTGAAGCCGTGGTTTATGGTGATTTGTAACAGCTAAGGGGGTTTCAGGCACTCCACTTCACGTTATAAATTCAATGCAAACCACGGCTTCTTGGGGCTTATTGGGGCTATTTATATAATGCCTTTTACAATGCAGAATGTTAGAAAAGAGCTTCACAGTAATAAACTGTAACAAAATTCATCAGTTATTCAATTTCAGCTGAGAAGCAGCTCTACAGAAGACAGCAGTGTTATTATTCAGCTCAATTCAGTTCAATGTTGAGTATTTTTATACAGAAGTTAACATCAGATATACTTCATACAGCATTTTAATGGAGCTTTGGAGCAAAAGGTTCCTATCTAGTGAACATGAATTTCAAAACCAAAGAAAAAAAAAAAGCAGCAGCAGAAAACACATTTTCCAGTCTTACCTTGACAAAGGTCACGTTGGCAGGGAAATCTCCAGGAGGGAGAGTGTCTGTGTTTATTTCAGGCAAAGGGGGGCCGGCTATGGGTCCTCTTGAGATCCGAAGCGAGACAGGGAATGAACACTTCCCATCAGGGAGACCTAACGATGCTTCATCTTCCATTTTCCCACTCGTTCCTCCCCGATCGGCCTCTGTGCTTTTATTCTCCCTTTCTTCTCGATCAACTTCCATTCCTTCCATGCATTTGTTCACTTCATCCACATGCTTTGTTTTTGTCTCACCCCCCTCCCCTTTCGTAACAAAACTCTCTTCGCCTTTCTCTTTCGTCTGACTCTTTTCTTCTACTAAATCCCCCTCAATCCTCTCCTTCCCTTCTCCTCGACTCCCCTCCCCATTTTCCCCAGAACGTCTGGCCTGCTGCGTGTGAACCTCAGAGAGGTAGTGGCGTATATTCTGCCGAGCAGCGTGTATCAGCGCCGCGTCGATATCCAGGCCCACAATCCTTGCGGGTCGCCAGTTTTTGGCGATTGATAGAGTCAGGTGGCCGGTGTTGCAACCCAGATCTAAAACCTCCTTCCCTCTGAACCATTCGGGATTCATGACACGGATACGAGGATCCTCGCTCAGCCCTGGGTTCCGATAACCATAGTATTTATTATAGTTGCCGTACTGAAACTTCTTAGTTTGTTGTTGGTGCTGGTTGCTGTTGCTTTGCGGCCTCCAATGGTTTGGATGCTGTTGCGGCCTCTCTGCGGCTCCGCTACGAGAGCCCGATCCTGGAGTGTGAGAGGGCTGAAATTGCCTCCCAGATCTCTGACCCCAATTTCTCATCCCATCTGAACCATCTGCGCTTTCCAATCTGCTTCCGGCACGCCTGCGTTTGCGCTGCCTGCTTGACGGAGGTGTGGTTGACGTCTCAGTAGTTTTCTCCTTCACCTCATCACCATTTGTGTTCAAACTGGGCTTATTTGAACCCTGAGCCTCAAGAGTAGTATCCGGCAGGGTTTGGTCCTCAGGAACAACTGTGGTCGCCTCAGCACTTGAGTGCGAATGCGTTGAGGAGAGTGTTGTTGTTGTTGTTCCCTCATCTTGTACTGCTGCACAGCCATTATACTCCGGCAAATCAATCGGAGCTACTATTCCTTCACCCGAAACTTTTCCAGCGCTCGGCCCGTGGTGCTTGTTCCGATGTCTTCGCCTGCCTCCGCCACTTTTCAGAGGAGACACCAACAGACTGCTGTCTCCTGCACTGGGGCAGTTGAGATTGAGCGGGTCTGTGATGTCTCTGGGTATCAGGATCTCTACAGGGTCTCTGCTTTTGGCGGGCAAAGGCGAGGACTTGGGCGTCTCTGCGTTAAGAGCCCGGTTCACCTCTTCATCCAAAAGGCTGTTAAGGTTGAGTGGGTCAAAAATGTTCCCGCCCAGCAGGAAGTTGGTTGGCAGGACCGACTCGCTCTCAGAGTTGGCGCGCCGTCGTCGTTTACCATAACTGGGGTGTTTGAATCCAGCGCTCATCGTACTGCGCCGCTTGTTGACTTTCTGCTGTTGAGATTTGGGCTGCTGGGTGCCATTTTGATTTTGTGTAGACGTTTCGACCCCTGCAACCCCACTTTCACTCTGAGTATTGTTGTCTGTGGTAGCGCTTTGTTCCAGTGATGTCTCACTTCCTGCCTCTTCACCAGCCTTTTTGCTGAGGTTTATAACTGTGGTCTTCCCGGACGGAGGGAGAGTGCTGGTATCGTTTCTTGTTAGTTCTGAGTGCTGTTGGGAAGTGGGGTCTGTTTGCCCCTCACAAGATAAAACAGTTTCTTTGTCAAATGACATCTCTATCATTTTTTCAGGCTGACACTGGAGGAGACATGGATCTGAAATAAAAGCAACAAGCAGTCATCCACAAAGTCAAATACACATAAAAGAATTTGCAAAATCACTACTATACCTACTCCAAAAATGGTACCGTTTTCCTACTGGAATTTCACCATTTTGATCCAAGCTTAAAGGATCCTAATTTGTGACCCTGGACCACAAAACCAGTGATATGGGTGAATTTGAGATTTATACACCATCTGAATAAATGAGCTTTCCATTGGTGTATAGTTTGTTAGGATAGGACAATATTTGACAGAAAATCTGGCATCTGAGGGTGACGCATGAAACGAGAAAAAAAAAAAAAGAAGAAAAAAAAAGGAGAAAATCGCCTTTAAAGTTGTCCAAATGAAGTTCTTAGTATTACATATTTACTAATCAGTTGTGTTATTGTGTTATATTTACAGGAAATTTACAAAATATCTTCATGGAACATGATCTTTACTTAATATCCTAATGATCCTAAAGACAAAGATCATTTTGACCCATACAATGTATTGTTGGCTACTGCTACAAATACACCTGCGCTACTTAAGGCGGGTTTACTTAAGATGGGTTTAGTGGTCCAGGGTCAAGTTTTATAGATGGATATTTTGAGATTGAGAAGAACAAACAAACAAACAAACAAAGTAAATGCAATTAGCAGGTTAAGCAAAAATATTCTGCCAAGTTTCAGGTTACATTTATGCTTACTTATTTATTTGTATTATTTTTTTCTTATTATTTGTATTATTTATGTATGTATGTGTATGTTCATTTTGGGAAAAAAGCATAGGTGTTTATTCAAACTGAGTAAATCTGTGTAAATCTCATCATGTAATATTACTTCTATATCATTTTCTAAATCTAACAAAGTATTAAAGAGAGAAAGAAAGAAAAAAAAAAAAACTTTTAAAAGTCAAAGTTAAGATTTTTTTAAGAGCACAAAGTTCATAAGAACTAGTATGATCCCCAATAGTAAATAATCATAAGGTCTATCTATCCATCTACCTAGTAACAATACCAATAGAAAAAAAGATTAAACAAAATTCGACAGAACCTTACGAAAGTTAAAAAAAAAAAAAAAAAAAAAAGGTTGAATTTCAGTTTGTCGATGGGTTCGAAATTATAGTAAACTAAACTGTTTAAACCAAAGATAATTAAACCAACAGGAGAAAGTTGCGTTTACATAAACTACATAGAACTTCACGTTGCCAGACGAAACAACTGTTTTGATGTCAGCTCCTGACAACATGTGTCAAGTGTTCATAAAGTAAACGTTAGGTCAGCGTCGGCAAAACGTCCACCCACCTTCAGTTTCAGCGTGCCCGCCTCCTCGACACTGCTGTTATTATTGATACTTTGCAGAAACCCCGCCTCCAAGCGTCAATCATGAATAATACATAACACAGTAAATCAGCACGAAGAAAACAGAAGAGAGAAAACGAAGAGATACCTAAACAGGATCAGCGCTGTGCTCAACACACAGCCCGGGGCTCTAACTCTCTCCGCCCTCTCTTAAAGGTACACAGCCCAGTGCCTGCCTCCCTCTCCAGCGGACGAAAAAAAACCCACAACAGCCCGGTCAGTGTAGCGACTGCTGTCCTTGCACATCCTGCACTGAAAGCGCCAGTACGCACAGCTGTCCGCTGACGTCAGGTTCACAATCAAAATAATACATTCAAGAGGACACACCCCTTCAAAATAAAGCTTAGTGAAATATAAACGAGCACTCTTTTAGAATAGCGGCAGGCTGTGTGGAGGTACTGATCACAATGGTCGTTTTCTGCTTATTTTTTTTAACCCCTAACTGTTCGGCTAAACTACTGCGCTTACTCGGCTGAACTTACTAATGAGCTGCAGAATCTCGCTGTGAGGAACGGGGCTTTCAGTGCTTTATATATTTCGAGCGCCTGATGACGTCGCGATAAGCAGCTGAAACAGCCAATGGTGCACGCGTGTTCTGGAAACCCTCGTTTCACTGTCCAATCATGCAATACGGAGGGAGGGATTAGCCTAGATTCTGCTTTTTAGGTGCCCTAAATATTTGCCTGCTCATAAAATTCAACGTTACTAAACTGGCTCCGTCACCTCACGAATTGCGCGGCGACCTTGTTAAACCTTTCGTACATGAAGGGTGTTTCATGTTATTTCATAGTATTAAGACACCGGGTTTGTTCATGTATGTTTTAGGCTGTTGTTTATACCCTGCACACTTCTTCACAGGCAAGCACAAGATGTCCCATTGCTTTTCTATCCAGCATGTAAATAAACGACATTTCTGACAGTTGATTGACAGGTCGTAATCTCAAATGCACATTCTGAAACCGAAGACTGATTACTTATCTAGCACTAGCTGCTTTACCTTCGCGATTGCTTGTATTTTAGTGTGATTACGCTATAAGCAGAAGCTTTGTGGTTCCCGCCCCCGCGTGTGGTTGCTGTGCATGGCATGTAAGTCACTGGGATTTGTAGTCCAAGCGCACTTACTCGTGCACATTTGTGTAGTCCTCAAAAGCACACATATAAGCAGAATATATGTAATTTAAAGACACTACTATAAGCGTTTTAACATTAACTTTAGACATTAACGATCACAAACAGTTCATTCTGTTCAAATAGCAGCTGAGAGCCGACAGAAAAAAGTACAACTGAACTTATCTCTGGCAAGACTGTCAAGTATATCCCGAAATGCCATAAGGTAAGTAGCCTAAAATATCACCCGAGCGTAAAATGATTCTGGTTCCCGTTGGTGTATAATGTGACAGTTGTTGCAGCATTTTCCGTTTGTAGGGGGTAGGTAAATGACAACAGTAAGTCTCTCTGACCAGCAGAGGGCAATTTGTTCATAAATTATTAGCCATTGTTATTACCCAGGGAAAAAGACGTTTTTGTGACACGCACATGACCCATTACTGGGGCACGCTCTCACGTTATATACATTAAGCCCATTAGCGTATTATAGGCAAATTAAAACAATTATTTATCAAATATTATTAATGAAACAGCTAAACTGTAAAAAGATGGTACCTACTTGACTCATGGCTGAACATAGCTTACACTATCATTTTTAAAAGCAACATACAAAACCACTGCTAGTGAAAACACACATTTGTAAAAGGACTCACAATCTAATAGTTACTGAGATAATAATGATGCTTGTAACATAGGAACCATCTCCCTGTGTGTCATCAGTACACTAGAGATGTTTTCTGCAGATGAATGAGTTGGTCAACAGAGCTGGGTAGTAACTGGTTACATCTAATATGAATTACATAATCAGATTCCGAAAATGAAGCACTTGTAATTAGATTAAATTACATTTTAAAATGTACTCGTCTTACTTTTACTTTTATGACATGATTACACAGTAGTTATAAATTAATCATAATTTATTGATTAAACGCATAAAAATGTACTAATTTTGTCATTTGATCCTCTTTCACCTAATATATTTACTTAAAGTAACCCTGAGATTTAAAAATCAGTATTTTAATAATTAAGCATCACATGTGCACGCTCATGGTTCTCTGACATTGGTTATGGTCACGTGACATGCAGTTAAACCAATAAAATATTTCATTTTATTAGTGTTTTATTTTGATTCATTTTAATTGAATATTTTTTATGATTTAATTAATTATCAGCTTTTCATTAAACTCTCAAAGCCCCTGCAGTTCCTTCACAAACCCCAGTTTGGGAAAGCTTGACATAGTATAATGTTTAATCCACATCATGTTGTTAATAACAAACAATGTTAGATATTTTCTTATGTTAATGTTTATATCAATATGATACAAGATTATCCTATTTAAATCAATGTGGTAGAAGAGATAATGAGGTCGAAAATAATCTGAAAGTAGTCTGATTATATTACTTAAAATATGTGTTATGGATTGCTTTACTAAATATAATATTTGTCATGTAATTTGGAATTAGTAACAGATTACAATGTGTAAGTAATCTACCCAGCTCTGCATATCAAGCAGTGTCCTGTAGTGTGACATGCTTTATTAATTTTAAACTTTTTTTTTTTTCATTTGTGTAATTGGTACATGTAACTTTATGATCTCATTCAAGAGAGACTATTAAGTCTTTCGCCTTATATTTTCTTTCTTAAAATTTTGTCCATCAAAATATCCATAACTAAATGTATATTATTACATTTTAAAATAATTGTTTTCTATTTAAATGCATCGTTACTGCAGTCTTAAGGGTCACATGATCCTTCAGAAATAATTAAAAAATTGTGTTTTCCCCCCTGTCAGGATTATTTGATGAATATGATGTATAAAAGCATTAATTCGAATAAAAAAAAACAGTCATAAGGGTCCATTTTTTTTAAATTTAGATTTATACTTTTGAAAGCTGAATAAATAAGCTTGCCGTTGATGAATGGTTTGTTAGGATAGGACAATATTTGGCCGAGATGCAACTATTTGAATATCAGTAATCTGAAAAAATCAAGATATTGAGAAAATCGCCTTTAAAGTTGTCCAAATGAAGTTCTTAGCAATGTATATTACTAATCAAAAATTACATTTTGATATATTTATGGTGGGAAATTTACAAAATATATTCATGGAACTTGATCTTTACTTAATATCCTAATGATTTTTGGCATAAAAGAAAAATCGCACATTTTGACTGTATTTTTGGCTATTGCTACAAATGTACCCATGCTACTTAAGACTGGTTTTGTGGTCCAGGGTCACATATAAACATTTTGTAACATTATAAATGTCTTTATACTTTTTTTTTTTTTTTTACATCTTTTTTGAATAAAAGTTAAAATTTATTAAATCTTATATGGAACTGTAGTGTATTACAGCTTCCACAAAAATGTTTTGATGATAATAAAAATGTCATTTTAAATTGTAATAATATTTGGCAACATTGTTTTTTTACTGTATTTTTGATCAAATGAATGTGAGCAGAAGAGAATTATTAAAAAAAAAAAAAAGATAGATAGATAGATAGATAGATAGATAGATAGATAGATAGATAGATAGATAGATAGATAGATAACAAAATTATATAGATTTATTTTGTGGAAAAAAATGTACAAAATAATTTACAATGTACAATAGGAACAAAATAAATATATTTACACGGTTTGTATACAATGAAGTATTATGAAAGTAGTATGCAGAACAACAATGGAATGTGGCGGTGGGAATCAAGTTGCCGCAAGAACTGCAGAACACATAAATGAACATTGATAACAAATGAGTCACGTGTGATCATCACAGAGTTCTTAATATTTCTCGTTCGCCTTTACTTGTACGCTTGCACGGGACACTTGCTTTAATGTCTTTGTCATGTGAAGCCCAGCCTCTTTCACAAGCCTCTTCCACGCCTGAAGGGAACTCTGATGGGAAGATGTCGCTCTGAGTCACTAAGTGTTTAGAGTTTTGCTCACCAAGGCCTCCACACAGACTGTGGCTGGTTCTGAAACAATGCTCTTCTCAAAGTCCTGGGTTGGCAGGAGGGTGCCGAGCCAGTGGGTCGCACTGGAGTGGGGGAGCCCACAGAGACCTGAAGATGTGGTCCTGGGACTACAGGCACCGCAGTTGTTGAGAGGCTGAGAGAGGACGACGATGACGACAATGAAGAGTCACTGGAGAGTGGAGAGATGGTGGGAGGGAAAGGGAAATGGCAGGGAACAGAGAGATATGTGGGAGAGCTGGAGAATGGAGGAGAACTGCTTGAGTAACACGGAGAAGGTGGAGGAGAGAGGGAGTATGGAGGGGAGAGGTAGGGATGTGTCATGGCCTGTCCTGCGGGATGGAGCATAAAAGATTGAGGATACAAACTACTGGTGTAGGAAAATGGCTCTGCGTTGGCTCTCATGGGTCCTATCGCAGGGACGTCCGTCCTGCATGTCAACTCTGCATTTGGGATCCACGGATGGTGGGCAGCTTGGCTGGAAACTCTGCTGTAGGAGTCAAGGTGGTGACACAGGCCTTGGACAAAGCTGTCTCGCTGGGAAGGCTCTACACATTCGATGAAGTTGGCCAGGCGGGAGATACACTCTTTAAAACCAGCTTTGTAGATGGGATTGGAGGGCATCTGCGTCTGGACATTGATGGGCTCTGGGACTGAAGCGAAGGGAACGTGGGGTCTCCTCGAGAGCAGAGTCGGAGCTTTAGCATCATGTAGCTCAGAGTCTTTGTTAGAGTCGCCTAAGGTGGAGGGTGAGGTTAAGGAGAGCAGAGGCATGGAGGTAAAGGTGGAAAAAGAGTGTTAAGGTGAGATAGAATAACATGAGATGTTGATTTAGGGTGGTTATTGAAGGGTCATTCAAAGTAACAATTAAGAAGAGAATCAAGAAATTGAGAATTTAAGCAGAGTTAGAGGAGCAAGATTTTAGGAGAAAAAAAGGAAATGGGTTTGTTTTTTGATGGCCAAAATGAAAAGTTAAAGAATGAGGTAAGTGGAGTTATTTTGCGTTAGATTGAGGAATTGAGAATAACAAAAACAGGAGAGGAGAGACAGAGACAAAATCTATTAGAATCATCAAACTCTGAGGCATCATGTGAAACTCAAATCAATCAGCACTTCATCTAGAGCTTTACAAACAAAGTATTTATATATATATATATATATATATATGAGTATAAGCACACTCTTTTAAAATTATTTAAGTATAGATGGAAAGTTTACCTTGACTATCTCTGGCAGCTGTGGCTTTTGTCCGAATGTATTCAACGGTTAATTCCAAAATTTCAGCCTTCTCCAGTTTGGGGTTTTGAAGTCGCTGTAAAAGTGAATGTAAATGCATTATGATGCTGAAACATTTCATTACGTTTAAAATAACATACTTATACATATATAAAGTTAAAGCTAAATAAAAACGTATTTTATTTCTTACCGAGTCCAGAGTGTTATCCAAGAGCAGAGTTCGCAGCTCATCTAATCGCTGGTTAATCCGGTCTCTCCTTTTCTTCTCTATAACCGGTTTCAAGATCTAGAAGAAACACGTTATGTTTAATTCACATTTAAAATGTAAACCGTAAAACTTTAGTTTACATTAACTAAGAAAACTTGAGAAATTTTAAAACCCACGACATTATAGTAATGTCTATTAAGAAAGAAACATCACACAAGAGAATCAACGCATTTAACTACTCACTCTTTTCGTTGGTCGTCGACTTGCCATTTTTGGAGTAACCATGATCTGTTAAAGTATGGATACTCTTAAAGTGAGGAGAAAAAAAATATATATATTCCCGTTGGTCTGTGTTTCTTGAGGATATTCTTCTACTGTGGTAAAGGTCCTCGCAAACCCCTGCATTTATTGGGGATGTCGCCTTGTCATTGGTGACAAGGTGTCAATGACGTTTCTAACCGTATGGTCGTATCCCCCTTATGGCTTTTTGCTGCTCTCAAATGCCCTTATAATATATTCCAAGATAAGAAACTATAAATCGATTAAGTTAACAGTAACCACACATTTTGTTTTAAGCGAACTTAATTAACATTAAAATGTATCAGCAGCTATTCGTCTTATATGAAGTTTTATATGTGGATATAAACGCATTAAAATGAAAACTGCATATAGCTATATCTTAAATGCCATTAGAGGTTTGGTTAAAATAACCAGTAATGTAGCAATAGAACGCTTATGACTTTATGGACTAGTTTGTTCGTTTTATTGCGCCAATAAGTCAATACAGAGCCATTTCAGTGCATTTTGAACACAAACTTCTTGACACCCAATTCACCAACACGCTCCTCCAGTTCACAGTTCACGACCTCTAACCACAAGCACCAAAGCAAGTGTCATCACAATTCTGAGTTGTACCTTTTCCCTAAAAGCTCGAGTATTAATATAAATCACATTATGTCTCAATGCGGTCTGTGCACAATTTTTTTACTACTAGGCTACATGCGATAGTCTTTATTTTGTTCTGTATACATGGGAAAGAACTACTCTGTGATTAATTCTAACTTTGTTTTGTTTTTAAGCATATTTTCGTAAAACCAAAAGCCCTGACTAAGTGCTATAGGACACTTCAGCTTTTTCTCGTGGGAACAGAATATTATGCCTCGGCAAATGTGTAAAAACGAACACACTCACACTAACACCGCCAGACTAGAATACTCAAACCTCTCGGAGGCGCTTAGAATTTCATTAGATGCTCAACGATTTTCGTGCATTGCCTTCGCACCTGAAGCGGGACGCTTATACCGATGCAGTGCAGAAACGAATAAACACCAAATAAACATAGCTGACTGGGCTTAACTTGAAATGCGCAGGCTAATTTAATCTCTATATAGCCTACTTTACATGCACATATTAAAGTTTAACTATGTTCATAATTGTACAACCTTAATATGGTACTAAACCAATATGTGCGTTCGTTCCGAGTTGTTGCTTTTCCACAATGAGTGCACTTTCAACAACGAAAGGAAATAATTCATAATTACAAAGTCTACACAAATATTTTTGATAAATATTTTACGGAAAGCAAATAGTATATGTTACAAAACGCCATTTGGTAGTTCTTGGCATACCTACCAAAGAACAATAACGTCAAATGGATCAGTTGTCGCTCGTATTATAAAATAAGGTATGTTGCTTTTCCTAAATTGACAATTTTACCTATACTAAGTTATTGATGTGGCCATGTGGTGATTCACTTTTTGACCCCTGCATGGGCATCATGCCTCATGGCCAACCTTAAGAAAAATCCCGTGGGAAAGTTTAATGTTTGGTCAAGCGGAGTGGTGGCATACACACCCTCGCTTATAATTCCATTAGTATTATGATTCTTTTGACACGTCCGTTTAACAGTGAATTTGGCGTTAAGTCTGCTATGGACAAAAGGTCGCGAGCTTTTCTTTGCAATCACAGCATGCGTGAGCACGGGGAGGACACAAGCTTGCAATGGACAATGGACAAAACAGTCATAAGTTGGTTTTAGTTCAGTGCGATTTTGTTCAAACCAAATGTCTCTATTAAGATAGTTGATACTTTAGTTATCTTTACCTTTTAAGACTGCATACTAGTTCAGAATAGGCTAACATTTCAAGGTCCAAGACGAAGAAATCTTATATATGACCTAGGTAACTTTCTCAGGTCGCCTCAGTAGTTTACGGAAATCGGGCTATGGAGTGGCTTGTATGGAATATGCAAAGTGTCGTACTATTTTGCAATCATTTGACCTTTTTCAATGCAAACCATTAAGAAACCATGTTGTTTTCTGACAGCCTACGCATCCATAGTGTCTGATGGCCGTCGACCAATTAGTCAAATGTAAAACTCAGCGCACGCTCACCTGCTGGACCATTTCTGAACAGAGCAAACGGGCACGTGGAAACTTTTGGCACCTCAAAGCCTGTGGCACAGAGGTGTGAATTATCCACGCTTTCGAGCATGGTGTGAGCACGTGTCGTCGGAATAGACATGCTGTTCTTTGGGCAAGCAAACGCGATTGAAAAGTCTTGAACAATAGCCCATCACAGAGAGAATTTGGAATAAAGTGGATCAGGCTGGGTGGCAAAGTAACCTGATGAAAAAGTAGCTGCAAGAAGATTATGTCGAATTTATTTGCATCAGGGAACGGGCACCTCCAGGTGTTTAAATTGGTCGAAATTTAGCAAAGCGTATCCAGGAGTTTGTCCCACCAACATGAAAACGTGAAATTGCTGCTAAACCTTAAAATTAAAGATTTGAAAATTTGGTAAGACAGGGGTTTAGAAATATTGATGCTTATAAAACTTAGTTATATTAATTAGTTATAAAATACCAACATGTAATGTGATTACGCGCGATGTGGAGCGTTATACAGTATAAGGCTGCTGTTAGCGACCACTTGACCTAGTTCATCGTGGATAGAAATAGACCTACACTCTGTAGCGATATAAAGAGGCACTACGTGCATCCATGGATCGTCTCTTCCTTGAGGTTTAAACGTTATGTAGCATCTTCATATGTCAGTGGTTTTCCACTAGGGGGCCTCAGTAAACTTTCAATTGTACTGCAAGATGACTTAAGACAAGTGCTTTGCTGCTACCAATGATCTGCCTAAGCTGTAGTTATCTTATCATGTTTACAAATTAGTGATGGGAAACATTCCAGGTTCATTTTGCTCTAAAGATGCACTTTCATTTATTTTATATGGGTGTCTATATTAATGTGATCTTTAACTTTTTTTTACATTTATGATCTGCATAATAATAATAATAATAATAAAACATTTCAAATAGACAATAAAAAAAAGTCAGTAAACATCTTTGAATATGTGATGGAGCCAATTAAATACCTCAAAATACAAACAATTTAGGTCAGTGTTGGGCTCGTTACTCTAAAATGTAATTTATTACTTGTTACTAGTTACTCCTTCCAAAAGTAATATTTAATAATTTATATTGTGATCAGAGGGATGTGGGTGGGAAAACCATGTAATGTCAGAGTAAAGTGATGGCACAACTTACACATCGGTGTTGAGATAATCTTTTCCCCTGACAAAATCAATGTAATGGCAATATTTCCATGCACTGAATGTAAGCTTTTCCTTATTCCAAGTTTGTCTGATGCCTGTGCAAATCATGAAAATTATGAAAATAAATCTATGAATTACTGGATTGTTAGATTTCAAATGAGTAGGGGTTGAGGCATCAAAATCAACTAAGTAACAAGCTGTTTTATGGATGGTAACTGTAATATTATTACCAAAATCTTATTAGCAATTAGTTACACTACTAGTTACTGCAAAAAGTACATTATTACTGTAACTAGTTACTAATAAGTTACTGCCCAGCACTGGTTCAGGTTGTCATTATCATCGTTAATAAAATGCTAATAAAACACCAGATTAGTATTCTACAGAGCCATTGAGCTATAAAGAACATTTTAAATGTTATCAGTAATGTTAGGATTTTATTTTAAAATATTATTCATTAATATTATGTTGCTTTTACCCCTCTGCCTGCTTGGTCTTTAATTAGTACTTAAGTACTTTTCTATGAGAAATCAGCAAAATTGACAATGCTTTAGCAGCAATTATGACTGAATATTAATGGGAATACATACATAAACAAATAAAACACAAAACAACACACAAAACTTATTTAATAAAGGCCAAGTTCTAGTGAAAGTCCTATATGTCTTCACAGTCCATCATTATGGGTGTATTTTGGTATAACAGATTGGCAGTTCTTCTCTACAGGTGTAAAAGAACTTATAAAAGTCCAAAAACAAGTACAAAAACTCAAAAACAACCCCAAGTACACAAGTCGTTCTACCAAAGAATGGTGAAAGAAGAAAAAAGTAAATGTTTTAGAACGGTCAAGTCAAAGTCCAGACCTTAAACCAATTGAAATGTTGTAAAGGAACTTGAACCAAGCGGTTCATAAGAAGGAAAAGGTTGTAGGTTCATATTTAAGAGGAAATATAGAAAATTTGAAAACGTTCACAAACTTTCAAGCAGCACTGTATGTATGTGTATGAGATGCATGTACTTCATTCTCTGAGGAAAACAAAACAAAAAAAAAAAAAACCACTAACTTTTAACATAAATTATTTAAATGTATTTATTTTATTGCCTATGTGCTTACTAATTTGGGGCACGGTTTACTGAGAGTGTTATACTGCGATTCCCGTGGGAAACTGTAACCAGTTCGTTTAGAAGTGAAAAGAGCACACGTCCTTCTCTGCGTGAAGCTATTCTTATTATGGTTCTATTGACACATCTTGTTAACACCAAACGTGTGTCGATGAACCTGTGTTCTGGACAAACGACCACTTTAGTGGTTGCCTTCGCCCCCTGCTGGTCGTAGCGAGGAAAAAGAGCGCTTAGCTTTCTGATGCAAAATCAAGTTATATTCAAGATTAAGAATATAATGTTTTCTGTAACTATATTCTAGAAGTGTGGTCGCTGGAAGAGCGTGAACTTGCCTTGCTGGCCTCTCTTACTGTAATGCAGCACGGGCGCGGACCGCTCTGATTTTGGGAGGGGTTCTTCATTTGCATATGATTCCATGAAACTTTTTTTACATCCATGGAACCACCAAAGGCTCTTAATGTTGTAGTGTTCTTTAGATTATTGAACATTTTGATTATTTTCCTTCACGCTGTGTTCTCCTAAGAACTGTTCACTGAAAGGTTCCTTGGAACTCAATATGGTTCCAAAAACAATACAAAAAAACTCTTTTTGGAACGTTTATTTTTAAGAGACCTGCTTTAGATTTTTGTGCGCTTGAGTAAATATTTAAAACTTGACAATAGCCAACAGGTATTTGGGAGAGTGTTATGATGGGAACCAGCTATTAACCACGCTCTCCCAGTAACACGGACCGCAGACACCTCAGCTCTTTTTATTACCTGTCAGAATTTGTGCATTTTAGCTGAGCACAGAGAAGGTCCCCAGTTCCCACGCTTCTCTCCAATAAACACGAGAACTCAGTGCAGTCTGCCTTCACATATAGTCGTCATTTTCAACACTTTGGTGGTGTTTGCGATTATCCATTTATAGATTGCCCTCCACAAGGTCATTAAGTTAACGTTGTTGATATTGTGTACGTATAACCTGCAGAAGTTTTGCAAATGATATTCATTCCCTTAGGAACGTTTATAACTGTCGAAGGGTTTCTTTTTTTTCCTGCACGTCTTTCTTCAGATTGTGGTCAGCGACACTCATTAGACGTAGTTTGCATACACAAGGCAAAGATTAAAGCAAATGGCACGCGTATAGGACCATTGAAGTGTGAGGGTTGATGTGTTTGCTCGTATACGAATGAAAAAGGCGCAGGCGAGACGGTCCTTCTAGCATATTAGCATATTATACACACTACTCACAAATGAAAAATAGATAAATAACTAGTGCGGAATGATTAATCTGCTGACTGCTCAGAAAAAACATTTTCCAAATAAATAAATAAGTAAATATCTCTCACTGAGGACACAGGTAAATACAGACAAACCTCAGTATTTCGTTTCAGTCATTTCGGGTGGTTGGCTTGCGTTACTAATAGTGAAAATGATTTTTAAATTCCAAATATAGAAAATCTATCCAAAGATAGAAAATGTCACAAATATGCATGGGCAGTGACATATGACCTAAATTGAAAATAGTGAACTTTAATTCTAACAGACTTTCTCTTCAGGGATGCTGCGCAAAGGGCATCCAAAGGGCATGCAATTGTGTAAATATTTAAAATTCGCCCATAACCAACAGGCAATCATTTCTAAAGTGCTACGATGGGAACAAGCTACTAGCCACGCTCTCCCAGTAACACGAACAACTTACACCTCACCTAGCAACACTGACCGACACCTCAGTCCTTTTTATTACCTGTCAGAATTTGTACATTATCAACAGACACAGAGAAGGTTCCCACGCTACTCTTCAATAAACATGAAGTGCATTGGAAATGCAGCCTGCGTTCACATATAGTCTCCATTTCCATCACTTCCATAGCATGAGTGTTGTGCCATTTAACTTACGCCGCTGCATCAGGCCATGAACTGAAAACCTGAGTACAGGACAGAATGGAGACGAAGTTCATTTCGATATGGTCACAGTTTGGTAAATGT